>JAYJME010001041.1:0-18187 GCA_036873775.1 Costaria costata | reverse complement strand
TCTTTTTTTCTTATTATGTGCTCGGCAGTGTTAGAGGGGGTGGGGGCGGGGGGGGTATCGTTCTCACGCTCGCATGCATGCACTCACGCATGCAAGCAAGCAAGCGTGCGCGGTGATGATGCGGGTAGGGTTTGGGTGGAAAGGTTTTAAAGGGAATGCTGGCTGATTGGTTGATGTTGTTCTGCTGTGTGGTACGTGTTACATTTCTTTTAATGGGCGCCCCAAGTTTCTAACAGACGAACGCGCTTACTTATTATTTAGGCGACACCATTCTCCTGGTTCCTCCCCTCCCGTCCCCCCCCTCTCCTTTGTTTCTGTGGTGCGTGTTGAGTCACGTTGTTGTTCTGTTGTCCGTCGTGCTCGAAGGGCTTTTTTTCGTTTCCGAGGTTTTTTGTTTGGAAGGAGTCTTGACTTTCTCCTCCTGCGGTCTACGATGGTTGATGCGTTTGGTCGTTGTTGACGGTCAATGGTAATAATAATAATAACAATAATAACGATAATAATAATAATAATAATAATAATAATAATAATAATAATAATAATAATAATAATAATAATAATTAATACTAATAATAATAATTAATACTAATAATAATAATTAATACTAATAATAACAATACTAATATTAATATTAACAATAGTACGATGGGTGTACTCATATTAGTGAGGCCGTTTTTTGCCATATGGCAAAAAAGCCTCTTCATCGCGGGGTGCCTACAGGCTTCCCTTGTAAGTTACATATTAATAGTATGTCTGTCTGTATGTCTGTTGTGTAGCGTCTGTTCGTCGCAATCGTGATTTTGCACTATTACGGGGGGCATAGTAAATACCAGGTAGGACCGAATATTGTTAGCAACAATAGGGAAACATACTGGTATAGGTTTTGGTGCCTGCAGTAGTTTATGCGTGTCTACTGTAGTAGGTCCTATTAACTATAGACCAAATATTGTTACCAACATAGGGAAATATGTTGGTTTCGGTGCCTTCAGTAGGTCGTATTGTGTCTACAGTAGGTCCTATTTACTATGGTCCCCCGTAATATTCGTGATTGCGAGAGCTAGCTGTACGTGACCGATTTCTACAAAGCCGGCGTCTACAGGAAGGAGCGGGCGGGATTGGGCTACTCGTAACGCTTGGGAGTTGTTTCATCGCAAGCCGTCTCGATTTAGCCGCGGTCGCCGTGTGGAAGTGCGGTTGTTTTGGCGGCGGTGCTGATTTTTTAATGGCCATTCCATTTCGCCCGCCCGTGGGTTTGCGTCCGAACGCGATAAAAGGTGTCCTCATTGCTTAAAATGCCCACCCCCTGGGATTTGAGGCAGGTCCGCGCCCTCGTGGGCGGTTGTGGGAGTACTAGCGCAAATTCCTGGGAGATTTGTCCAAGCGAGTCCGACCGATCACCGCCTTTCTGAGGAAGGGCGCCGGCCATGGAGACTATCGTGCGCGAGATCCTCGCCGAGCTTGCGGCTCCGCCCATGTTGATATTTCCCGAGACTGGGACGCCGTCGCCGATGACTCCCGCCCGTTCCACGTGTACTGCGACGCCTGCATCGGTGATTTTGGCGCTGCACTCGAACAGGAGCAACCGGATGGTTCCGTGAGGCCCATCGCGTACGTATATCAGCCGTGCTACCCTCGACTCGGAGAGGCACTGGACCCCGCTCGACTTGGCAGCCGGCAGCATTGTCTGAGAGGCATCAAGCGCCTTCTAGGCGAATTGCGGGGCACGAATTTCCTCATTTGTTTCGGGCCAGAAGGCGCTGGAGAACGCCGAAAAAGTGGGGGACCATAAGGCGCGCGTCCAGTGGTGGCTCGAGTTCCTCACCGCGATGGACTAAAAGTGCCACAAGGGCAGCGCCAACAACGGTAACGCTGATCTTCTGTCCCGGTTGCCTGAGCCGGCCACGGAACACGACCGCGCAGTGGGTCCACTCGCCTCACCCCGGTAGACGACGATGGTATCTACCTCATCAGAAGCCTGCGGGCTTCGCACTCGTTCTCCTTCGGCGCCCGGTGTCGGTTTGAGTGGGCGTGTGCCCAAACCCGACAATGCTGTTTTGGGTGGGCTGCTCGTCGCGTCTTCTGATTTTCGGGATTTTCGCGTACACGGGCCATGTATGAAGATTGGCGACCTTTCCGCCCCCTCGGTGAGCTTCGTCGCTCGTGTTTCTGCATCCGTCACCACCGCCGATCGCCGCCCCGGCCTTGGAGCAATTTTTTTCCTGGCGCCAACACCGCTCTCGCTTCGATTGTCGCCGTATATTACCTTCTGAGGGTGATATGGTCTCCGCAGAAGTCCTCGCTGCCGCAACCGAGGTCACCCGGCCTGCTCCTTTCCAAACGAGAACCACAAAGGGAGCCGATTCCATCGCGGTCCCTGATCCGACCGCGTCTACCCCTTCGCCGCCTGGCATTCCGGCGCCTCCGACCTCCCTGCCGCCTTCGGGCTGCATCCCCACTCGGACTGATCGAAGAATAGCCGCCGCTTCAGGCGCCGCGCCTCCTGCTGTGGATTATTGCTTCGGGCCTTGCCGCTCGACCATCTGCCCGGCGTACGAATACCCCGCCGCGAGTCCCACGGCTTCGACCACCGCTGGCCGTCGTTACAGCCCCTGCTTCTGCTGCCTCGCCTGTCCCGACGGTACCCATTCCGTCCGACGTCGACCACGCCGAGCCTGTGGGAATTCCTCTTTCAAGACTTCCGCCCCAGTCTGACATTCCGTCCGCCTCCACGGCCGACCTGGATGCTCTCGGCGCTGCAGCTGAATTACAGTTCAGGGATTACGCCGCGCGTTATTCGCACGCCAACTGGGAGCGGGAGCAACAGGCTGACCCCGCGTGCCATGCTGCCGTGCGCTGCATCATTCTCGGCCGGCCGCCAACCCTGCCCGCCGGATTTTTGTCGTATTTTCCTTCGCACCAGCGCCCCTCCTTCGCAGAAATGCAGGAGCTTGCTGGCAAGGGACGACTGCACACCACCGATAACGGTATCGTCTTGCTCGTTCGCAACCCGACTCCACCCCCCCCACCTGGCTTGTTTATTGCACGACGATCCTGTTCGCATTTACGTGCCACTGCTCATGCGCCCTTTGGTCATGCAGGCTTGCCCTTCCACGGCCTTCTGCCTCCTCGGCACCGCGCGCACGCTACGAATGTTCGAAGGGTTTTGTTGGTTGGTTGGGATGAACGTTTGCACCCGGTGGTGGCTTCGCCACTGCCTGAAGTGTCCAAGCACGGAAAACCTCGCGGCAAACGGTCCGTTGGCCCGCCATTCTGATGCCGCTGCCAGAGGGGCTCGGCATTGCCGCCAACATCGACCACGTCAGCCCCCTCCCGGTCATGTCCCGCGGTAACACGTACACCTTGCTCTTTACTGATCGATTCAGCCGTCGGGCCGACATGTTCGCAGTAACTGCAACCGAAATTCACCGCTGAGGGCACAGCCAACGTTCTATTCAATCGCTACATTCTCCTCTGGGGATGCCCGCTCAGCCTGCTCTCGGATAACGGCCTCCAGGTTTGCCCCAAGCTTTCGCTCGCTGTCTACAAGCTCTCCTCGGCGTTTGCAAACTGGCCACTAGCTCCTACCACCCAAACGGTAACCGTGGTGTGAGAGCGTGTGATGCTGGCCATGGTCGTCAATGAGCGCCAGGAAGAACTGGGATCTATATATCCCTCACGTCGAATTTGCGCACAACAATTCGGTAAGCGCCGCCACCGGCTTAGCTCCCAACGAGGTCCACATGAGTAGGCTTCCACGTCTCCCTCTCGCTATTTTCGAACGCGCCGGGGTCGCCGGGCATCAGAGCTTGGCCCGCGACCACCTCGCCTACTGCGACCTGGCGACCGACCGCCAGCAGCGGTCCTACAACATCGTTCGCGAGGATCATGCCCTCACAGTTTCCCGCGTGGGCCGCAGAAAATCCATCCTTTCCGACGCTCTGCGCCCGGCTCCCGAATTCGGTTGGGTGTGGGTGTATAACACGGCTGCCACCATCCGTCAGGGCGCGAGAGCCGACACGGATGCCAAGGTCCTCAAGGTCAAAGTTTCACTCAACTGGACGGGCCCCTACAGAGTCCTTGCCGTTGGCCCCTCTCCCTTCACGGACATGCCTGACGGTTCTCCTCTCGGTGCTAAACTCCTCTATTACGGGGACCATAGTAAAATAGGACCAAATATTGTTAGCAAAAATAGGGAAATATATAGGCTTTGGTGTCTACAGTAGGTCCTATTGTGTCTACGGTAGGTCCTATTAACTATGTGTTAAGGTATTAGTCTGTTGGAGTACTGGTAAAAGGTTAACCATGACCTACCCACAAACTAAGCCTTATAACGCCCTCCCCCCCTTCTGAGCAGCGGGGTCTTTGGTCTTCGTATGGGGCTGTACGTGCCTAGTTCGAAGTTCTTAACAATCTCTGGGGACCCAGGGAGAGTGTTTTATCAGATTTTTGACATGAGGAAATCCACTTTTCTTGAAAAGGTGATTTTTTATGGTGGACATGATGTTCGAACTCACAACCAGCCGATATCATGTCCTGCCAACGACGCCATATGCTAAGGTATTAGTCTGTTGGGCTACTGGTAAAAGGTTAACCATCACCTACCCACAAACTAAGCCTTATAACAATCTCCGATTTGGCGCTAAAAAGCCTAGATGGCGCTGCTCGCACCGGACAGGTATACCAGTACGCGACAGCAGTTAAGAAACTCCTATTTTGGCTAAGGCTCGCGGCTTATTGTGATCTCAACGTTGTGAGCGTAGGCTCTTAAAGGCTATTGCATAGGATTTAGTGTAGCGTTCCTCGCTGAGCACAAGTTCTTAGCTGTAAATTCTTACTTTTCGAAAAACCTCAGCCTGAAATTCTTAACTACCAAATTCTTAACACATGTCGCATACTGTAGGGTGGATCCGCGCTACGCGCTCCACAGTTTATAAAATTCACCCGGTGTGTGGGATCTTATTACCAATGGGATGGGCCCACTTTGGGTGGCACGATGGACCAAGTTCGATCGGGAGCATTGCTGATACACTAAAACCTATATAATAACCGTCGGGGGGTACGACTTGCGTGCCCCCCTAGGGGGGCACCGAATATTTTTGCTCTGACTGGCACCATTGTGGCTCGGTGTTACGTTTTTCATTGATAAAAGGGCTTACTCTCGCCACCTATCAAACTGCAGCAATAATAATTGCCAGTAGCCGTGAATCCAGCCAACTCACAGCCCTACCAAAACTGAATATTACTGGTACAAAATATGGTATAGATCTTGGAACCGCAACCACGTTTTGGGGGACAAAGTACTTGGAATTAGTGCGGGATTTGTTTTTCGTCGACTCATTTGAGCGGCGCAATCGTTGGAAGCGCACAGCGCGATCTTGGTACCCGATGTGCTCTACTGCTGTACACCAAAGCCTACGCGGGCCATGACACAGGCAGTAAAATGTCCGTGGGAGCGTATGGAGAAACCCCCTACATAGCAAAGCCGGCGCTGCGTAGCAAACACAGCAGCAACCGTCGTGTAAAAGCAAGTACGAGCGGCGCGGGGCGAAAATGCGGCGGGATTATTTTCGAGGAGGAGGAGAAGTCATTTCACATTTCACCCACCTGGTGACGAGAAGATACTGCTTGCACAGTGGCCCGACGCAAGGACGAACAATGCTTGAAAGACGAACTAGATCATCAGACAGCACTATGGGGACCTGTTCCATGGGGTGCTCGAAGGAGGCCCGGCGTGCTTGATGCGGCTTGAGGTGCCACAAGAGCAGGTGCACCACAATCTCACAATCTCCGCGCGTGCTCTCACAAAGAGAGAGGTCAAAGTCTGCCACTGCTACTCGTACACAGATCGCTCGTCGTCTCGTTCCCGCATGTGACCGCCGAGCTTGCGGACCTGTTGCACAAAGACACACTCTGTCTGTGGCTTTCTTGCTGAGCGTCGAGCAACCTCGTGAAGAGGACCTCGGGCTATGTGTGAGGTTGGGAGGTCCACAGCATTCTCACACGAAGAGGCAACCGATCCAATACGCAACACGAAGAGACGGAGGATCGTACAAGAAGGACACCTGTCCTACCTGTTCCAGGATTTGAAACTTTGTGTTCGGTTAGGAGAATCATACGTATTTGACTTTTTGTACCAGATACAGAGTTCTGCTACAGAGAGAGAAAAGGTGCCCAAGTTTTCGTACATGCGAGTACAAAGTGCCACATGCATGTCATGAGGGTTCCCGCGCGGCCGAAGGCGTTTCAATCAATCTATCTTGGATATACCTGGTACATCTCTACATTGTAAGCCATGATCGATCGCGGGTTGATTTTATTATTACGGGGGACCATAGTTAATAGGACCTACAGTAGACACAATAGGACCTACTGTAGACACCAAACCCTGTATATTTCCCCATTTTAGCTAACAATAACAATATTTGGTCCATACCAGGTAGTTAATAGGACCTACTGTAGACACAACAGAACCTACTGTAGACACCAAAACCTATCTACTTCCCTATTTTTGACAACAATATTTGGTCCTATTTACTATTATGGTCCCCCGTAATAGTACAGTAGTCAGTCATGACATACCTGGTACTACATTTCTGCAATAATAATAATATTCGCCCGTAGCCTATAGTGCTTTCTCCAAATATGTAAAAATGACGCGCAGTGAATCCTCGCGCAAGTTATAGTACGACGGCATACCATTTGGTTGTAGTATGCCACTTCGCGTCGCGTGTTTGCATGATTATCATTTCGACCACCCCGATCGGCGATACAAGAATTTCTCACGATAATCAGCCAGGTCCTTCAGAACTACACCCACGTTTTTAGCAGACTTCAGCGACAGGTCATTATTACCATCCCTGGTTTTAGGGACAAACCACTAGAAATAATAACGTTGTACGTTTTTTTTCAGTGGGAAATGCGTATCCTCCAATCCCGGCACCCCATCCACTTTCAGCCGCGTATGTAATGTTTTCTTTTTCTTAGGGTCCATGTACAGTAGTGACCAAAAAAACGATGCGCACGATATTATCAAGCGACTACTGTAGGAAGAGCATCCAGCAGCACAAGTACCACCATGCTTCCTGCGCGCGTGTGGTGCAGCTCATTGAGTTGCAGTTTGGACACACACCCTACCCCTGTAGTAGTGTTACTACTGTCGTAGTACTATAATACTCGGTAGTGATTTAGGTTGCTTCGTGTCGCAGATGTTGTCATCGTAACTTGTTTTCGAAATGTTTCCCTCTCAAGACCCAAAACGGCTATTATAGGTAGGGACGTTTTTTTCGGAGAATACCAGGTGCCAGGTACCTGGTATGTTTTCCAAAAAATCCAAACTTGAGATTTATTAGAATTTGATATCAAAATACGGAGGCGTTCTGTCGTAAGTTTTGAATATTAACAGAGGGCGATACATATCACGAACGCTTTCGTAGCATTCCAATATTATGTGGAAAAAAAAGTAAATTGGAAAATATGGAAACACGAAAAAAAATTGCGCGAACAAAAAACTTGGAGAAAATGGAAATTTACGACAGTTCTTCGATAAGAACAGCCATTAAAAGGAAAAGAGCATGCTGCAGCTGTACAAGTATCGCCACGCGCGCGTGTGCGGTGCAGCTCTTTGGGCATTGCACTTCGAACGCAAACCCCAGTAGTCCGGGCTGCTTCGTGTAGCCAATGCTGAAGTCGTCATTTTGTTTTCGACATTATTTACCCTCTGACGCCCCAAAGGCGTTGATACCTGGTACCTGATATCACTTGTACTTTCCAGCTCAACTCGTGGGAAGTTTTACGGTTTTACCTTCAGCGGCCTTCTGGAAAAGCCGTGGTCACAGGTGTCTCCCCTTCCTCCCGCCGTGGTCACAGGTGTCTCCCCTCCCCCCCCCCCGGTATTACACTTGTCTTCCATTTTATCACGCGTAGGGTTCAGCAGTCCCAGCGCTCGTCCATGTTCATCGAAATTTTGCCAACTCATTTACACGTCTTCACTTATTCCCCGACAGGAATCCCGGCAAGCTACCCCTTTGGTCCCAGATCGGGGCGTGCCTGCGAACAGGATATGCTTGGGCTACATCCCTCTCCGTACGAAAGCGCGAAACAGTGCAACGATTTCCAATCGCCCGCTGACAGCCTCTCAGGCGTCGGATACCGTAGCGTCAGGAGGCTGGTAGGGCCAAGCGGGCCCTCGAGCTCGATCGTCGCCCCCTGCTGTTTTATCTCCCCCTCTACTCCCGTCGAGCCATCTCCGCAGCCCAACGGCTCCCACTCGACAGGCACGGGAGAAAAGGCAACGGGTCGCTCGAAGCAGAGGGACGGGAAGCCTTCGCCTCCGCTGAGGTTTGCGGCAATGCTTGCCGGAAGCCGTGCCATTCCCGAGGGTTTGTGGGACAGCCAGACGTTAACGAGGAGGGTCACTCGTTTCCGTCCTCGTCGCCGCTGGAGGTCGAACGACAGGGTAAAGGCGGACAGCGTGGGCGGGGGGATAAAGGGGGGCGGGTGAGGTGCGTTGGATGGGGGGCAGGGATCTAGCCAGAGGCATTCGTTGTCCTTTCGGAACGTGGTGGTACTACTGTCATTGCGAGCGAGCGGCTTCAAAACCTTCAGTCACGAATATTGGTATGATACTTAAGTCTACGTCGTCGGCTGGAGGTGTGATTCCTAAATAACATTCACGCACAGCAATTATTCGTTTCAGTTGCTCGCTACGACTCCGGTCGACATTACACACAGACAGCAATACGCCACTGGTACATTTTACCACTACCAACGGCACTAAGAGATTGATACACGGCCTCCTCGCGCTCGCCTCTCTCGCTGGCTCTTGACCAGTCCCGCCAGCGTGACGCGGACCAGCCTTGTCACAAAAGGAAGGCACGGGAGAAGAATCCCTTTCGACGTCGCCACCCCCACGCCGATCTGCGGGTCGCCTGTAGTCCTTTTCTCTCGGGCGATCTTCTCTCTGCATGGACTCTGGCACTCCGTGTAGGAAACTGCCATCAAACGCAAGGTGCTTGAACAGCGTGGGATAACTCAGGAATGCCCGGTCGCGGCCTCCTTCCCTCACCGCCGCCCCAGCTATTGCTTCTATTGCGCCTGTTGGGCAGACCTGGCGAGGGAGGGCGGCAATGGGGTGGCGGGCGTGCCGAGCTCGAGATGACATGGTTGGGCGGTTTGAACCTCCCGAGGCCTGGCCGCGTCGCCACCGGCCTGCACAAAACAAAACGTAAGATACAGAGGGCGCCCACTCTTAAGAAATTTGACCGAAGAAAGTGCTCAAGGTTGGGGTTGGGTGCCATAATAAACCCCATGAAGTACCCAGTAGTAGCTGTGCGCAACGGTGGCTAAAAAAAAAATAGCGTCGACGCCAAATTGACGTTTCTTTCAGCGGGCGCCTAGAGAAAAAGACATTTCGTGCACGCAGCTTTCTGTTTGGTCAATTTTTTTAGATCGGAATTTTTGATTGGTGGAAGACCCTTGGTCGCCAACGGCTTGTCACCCGGAATCGTGACGTCGCTTTTCGGGAAAAAAAGTGAAAATTGGAAAATTGGCCGGGGATGATGACGTCAGTTTGGTCTTGTCTCTATTATGGTCTTATCTTTATTTCTGTCCGCAGCTTCTTCTGTGCATTATTAATAATGAATCGTACGTAATCAAACGTGATCAATCGCGCATATTGCGATTCCCGAGGATACCCCAAGGTTTCGCGAGCGTTGCCATCCGCTGCAATCTACGAAGCACAAACGGTCTTCTACTGACGATTGATTGTGTTTTATATTATACCTGGTTTGATATAATATCTCAGAATATTACGTCAGAAAACTTATCGCAATGGTGCAGCCCGTCGTCCCGCGAGGACCGGTGGAGTCTGCAAGTACTCCAGGGAAACATCAGAAACAACTCGGGCGGGTTCTCAGAGGTGTTGTCAGTTCCCCCCACCTATTGAACGGCAGTACGAACAACGCCAAGAAGAGACACACGCGGCAAATATGTTGTACACGGCTTGTCACCTGCTGAAAATACGCGCGGTAGCTCGTTCCCCGAGAACAGAAAACTGCGGGCACGACATGTCTTTCTCTCGCTGGACAGAAATCTCCCCGTCTGCAGGGTCTACTGCATGCCAGGACTACGTACGTGCAGCGTTTTGTCCGTGCTGCTGTCTGTTCTATACAACGCCCGCGGATGTCGGCAACGGCTGCTCGTACAGCTGCACTGCCTGAAGTAATGCCTGCATCCACAGACTGCATAGCACAACAACGAGTGATGCTCACAAACCGTAAAACAGCGCGGCTCGAACGGCTTCCGGCACATCTACCAGTGGAAACCTGCAAAAAAAAACGCGCCCTCCTTCCCGTGCCCATCTCGCATACCGCATACGATACGCGGTAATAACAACTATCGCGCGTCAAAGTTCGAAACTCGTGAAAAAATATTTAATACAGTAGTAACACCGGAACCTGAACTACACCCCCCACGATACCGGTGTCGTACATAACTCGTACGTGGAATCTATCAGCCAAGCCATTGCTTACCTCAAGCACGGCCGTTGGCGCTCCGAAGTCGGTCAAGTACGTAACCGTAGAAATCGCCGGGCAGACGACCACCCCCTCCTGCTCCATTAGTTTCTCGTCCTTATCCCAGTGAAACGGCATGCCCAAGTGCGAGTGGTGGCCTTCTTCCCTTACCTGGACCCACCACTCCGCGCCGGATTCTTCTGCGCCCGAGGGGTCTGCTTGAGGAAAGCTGCCCTGTCTATCGTTGTTGAACTTACTGCCACGTGGTGAACCATAACTACTATTTTCTCGACGTGGTCGTTTCTTTCCGGCCGAGCTTGCAGGCGCTTGATTCTTGATGTCATCGTTGCTCTCCGGAGAAAGGTGCAAGCCGGGCGTGGCATCCGATGGGAGTTGCTGGCGGCACCGTGGCCGAGGAAGGTCTTTTTTCGTGTGGAAGTCGAAAATTGACTTGACTAACTTTTCGAGGAGGGTCGTCGGCTTGGCGCCTGCGGGCAGCCAGAAGGTCTCCGCCTGGGAAGCAACGTAGGTGTTTTGGCAATACAGCACGTGCAGCAGTACGTTGATGCCAGTGTGCTTCAACCTGGGGAGTCAGCGGTCGCTATCATATCCGCGCGAAGTTTTGGTGGTACCTCGTATTTCAATACCTGGTACGTACCAGGTAGTCTACAATGGTGTTTTTAATAAATACCTGGTACTCTGCAGTACGCTGCTGCACTGCTGCTGCCCGAGTAGATTGCTGTCTTACTTCAACAGTTGCTTTGTGATACCCTGGTGCGAAGTATCATGTTACGAGCTGTGTCATACCAGGTAAGAAGGAAGTGCCAGGGTATCATATAATATTAATTATGCGTATGCCTGGTTGGTGTTATTATATCAATGATGTGAGCTTGCGAGACTTGCCGGATCCGGCATTTTGCAAAGCAGAGCTTTGACGCTTTTACCACTGTGAAAAATGTCCCACACTATTTCCAAGTAGTTTTGTCCCCAAAAGACGTTTCCGCCTCTAAAGAGGTTAAGGGAGCAGTAGTATCAATACAGAGGGCGCCCGCTACTAGGAAATTTGGTCATCAGGCTCGTTTTTGCGCCATAAATAAGAAAATTGGCGTAAGAAACACAGCTCAAAAGTAGGCAATAAGAAAATAAATAGAAATGGCCTCGCAAGCAACAGCAGCGGTCGACACGCACACGAGATGGGCAAAAAGGGCGCGTTGCGATGTTGGGAATATGAGTTGGAAGCATCAGCCGAACATGCATCGGTTGATGATAGCCTATTCAACAGGAAAATAAGAAACTCAATTTGCAGAGATTTTAGCTCCTGAGTACACAAAATAGGAGAGTGAGCCTCGATTCCAAATTGACGTTTCTTAACAGCGGGCGCGATCTGTAGTAGCAGTACAGAGGGCGCCCGCTCTTAAGAAATTCGTCCGTGTTGTAATAAATTTAGGCTTGTATTGTCACGATAAATAAGAAACTTGACTGAAGAAACATTGCTCAGGGTCGGGTACCCTACTAAATCCCAGATAATCGCCAAGAATAGCGCCTTCTGTATTCAACTTCGTTGTTTTTGATCTGGAGAAGAACCGGAAGACAGGGGCAGGGGCACCGTACCGGTGCGCCAATATGATATCTCACTCTTAGCCGGAGGTTGCCGCCGTACGGGAAGCGCCTTCCGTTCAGGCTTTGATGTAAGTCAATGCGCGGAGAGAGACCACGAAAAGGTAATACCTCGAAGACAATACCGAACAACCAAAACAACAGCAGAAGAGTGTTTCAAAGCGGACAAGTCTGAGAGCTGCTTGCTGCTGCACCAAATCAGCAATTATTGCAGGACCCGACGTATGCAGAGGGCGCCCGCTCTTGAAAACTTCGGTCGTAAGAACTTGTGGCTCATTCTCTCACGCAATAAATAAGAAATTTGACCGAAGAAACGGGGGACAGGGTCAGATGCAATACTAAACCCCATATAATAGCCAGGTATGCAAAATAAGGAATTGAGCCTCGACGCCAAGTTGACGTTTCTTACTAACTGGCGCCTTCTGGTGCTCATGTAAAACGTGAAAGCCACGGAACATATCGAACTTACTCACATCATAAGGATACACGAGCTCAGCATCCCGCCGAAGTGCTTCTTCGAAATGGCCGGCGCCGTGCTTTCCAGAGTCTCCGCCAAACCGATAATCCAGCAATCGTTCGTAGCAACACGTTTCGAACGCCATGTTAGGCTTTCCTATATTTTCCACGTCGCCGCGTGTATCTAGTGCGACACGTGCACTACGTTCATCCATGGCTATCGTAGCAGCGGAAGACACTGGGAACCTTCCCCCATATGCACGCCTGAGCGCTGGCAGAGCTGAAGTCTGGCTGCATCTCTGTCCTTTCAGATTTTCAAATTGTCGATCTACGTACCACGAATATCTCTCCCGCATCCCGTTCGGAACATTTAGATTTATGGTAGTGGAACTCCCTGTAATCTCGGATACCCACAGACAGACGTGCTCTGCTGCTGTGTGGGACGCGTGTGAAGGAAACAGTATTAATGGCCACGCACGGAAAGCCTGCACCCGGCATGGAGTGTGCGTGCTGCTACGATGATATTGAAGGCGAAAACTACGTTGAGTATCGCTCTGACCAAGGTGATCTTTGTCGTACAGCAGCAGTTCGTAGTACTAATACCAGTAGACTTGGCGAAGACTTGAAACTTGAATTGAAACTTCTTGCCAATTCCACGCGTCGCATCAGCGAGTCAGCACGTAGTGGACGTAGCCCATGAGTGGACGTAGCCCATGAGTTACGAAGGAACTACTGGGGGTGACCTACTGCATCGCACGCTGACTGCCACGTTCCTCTGGTAGTTGTGGCCTGTGTTTATTTGGTTGCAGTGGTTGTGGTGGGAGCAACAGGCAATTTGTTTATAAACAACGTACTGCTGCTGTCAAGTCCCTCGTACCTGGCGGGCGACACAGCTGGTACGAGTACTTCGAATCGAGCTTCACGAGGAAGTTCTGGTACCAGTATTTCGTTATTTTCACAACGCGGTGCCCGTTGATTGCGAGGCTTGTTTTTACAAGAAGTTGCAGCAGCCAGCTAGAGCGCGTCTTGGGTATGGTACGTATGATACGGATGATATGACGGGCATTGTCGGTGGTCACTCCATGTGTATAAAGCTCTACTGCTGCGGCCGTATTTGCGCACTTTTGCGCTCCTGCGGGAGAAACCGTACGGCGTCTTTTGCTCACGATGAAAATTAGAAAGCTGCACTTCGAAATGCTCGATGGTCCTGCCAATCTACCCTGAAGGGCGCCTCCCAACACTCCGCGTAGGGTGGAGGGTCGGCGGTATTCAAAATACGATGATTATCGCAAGGGTGCGTTCGGAAGGGTGCGTCGTACCAAAGTATACCGGGGGGATTTGCTCAGGAAATATATACGTACCCGACCGAAGTATTTGGTGAGGTTCGATACGGCCTCAATACCCTACCGAACACTCCGGTAAGGTTCAGTACGAACTCGACACCGGTACCCGACACTTCGGTAAGTTCGGTGCGACCTCAATAGCAGTACCCAACACTTCGGTAAAATCGGTACGATCTCTATACCGGTAGCCGATAGTTCGGTAAAGGTATAGTGGAGGTATCTATCCTACCGAAGTGGTGCGGTACGGCCTCAATACCCTACCGAACACTCCGGTATGGGTCTGTACGAACTCGCTACCGATACTCAACACTTCGGTAAGTTCGGTACGACCTCAATACCGGTACCCGACACTTCGGTACAACCTCAATACCGATACCCGACTCTTCGGTAAGTTCGTTACGCCCACCAAAAATACCCCGGGTACCGGTCTACCCAACCGAACGCACCCGTACAATCGTGTTTTTCTCGCTCCCGACCGGATGTACTAGTATACTCTCAACCTTGTGGGGACCTTGTTTCGAGACCAAAAAACGACGAGTGCGATATTTTTTAAGCTTTTCGAGAGAGCACGCAGCAGCAATATAGCAGCAGCACATTCTGCGCCTGCGCGGGGGTCGTACAGCTCTGTGGACTGCACCTCGGGCGCACCCCCTTCCTCAATAGTAGTGTTAAGCTGCGTCGTTTGACTAACTGCTGTAATCAAGTATTTTCTACATTTTTTCGCTTAGAAGTCTCAAAGGAGTTAACCCGTGTATTCTTGGAATTTCCATTAAATGGCAGTTCGTCCCCCTACTTCCTGTATACAGCAGTTAGCTGTGATATATATTCATACAGCAGTTGGCTGTGGTAAGCTCTACTGGACCACGCGTCGACGGCGGTCGTGTTGCCACCTATGGGTCCAGTTATACATATAATTCTGAACAATGCTTACCAATGCTTACGGCCTGTCTGTGGGCGGGTGGCGGGCAGGTGTACTGCTGCACGGACGAGTATTTTGTGCCTGATAGCATATGTACCAGATATGTCATACCTGTCGCAAGGACATTTCAGAGTCGGCTACTTGTTGCGTATTTGGCTTGAATGAAGCCTCGCCATTTTATTTCGCCCTCATATTCGCGTGCACCTTTTTCAATGCGAGCGTCTTTTGCTTGGAAAATGGAGACTATAATGTCGAATGTATTATTAATAGTACAATTTGTGAGCACCAACTGCGAACAGCGGCTACACTTGTCGACTAGTCGACTATTTTTTTGTCCGCTGTTAAAGCCCACCGTTTACCGGCACCGCCGTAGGCAGCTCTACCACGCTGCTGCTGTATTGTACCTGGTAGCTAATTACAGACTATTACCACTGACAAATTCGAAGACCGTTAGCCTTCCAGTCTTCCCATACGTGCCGACATCACCCTCACCCCAGTGACAGCTGTATGCAGTGCCAATATCATATAGCATGATGTCATGCCGACCCCAACTGCAGCCTAAATCAGGACATCAACAGTAGTGGGAAAGCTACTGCTCGCCTCGACTCGGTCGCGCGCGCCGTAGCTTTCTTTAGTCCGCGAAATATCGCCGCCCATCATGGCGCCATGTGTTAATAGAATGTTGTAGGGCGAACCCATGCCGTGCGGCTTACAGGTATATATTGAGTTTTACACATATGTAGTCACAGAGCAAGCGTGTTATTTTCGACCGATGTCGAGGTTCCTGACATTGACTTGATTTCGAAGTACTCGTACGTAACACACGTGGTTTTTCTGCTGCTTGGTATGTCTCTCGACGCGATGCAGGGACAGAGTGGCTGCCATCTTTGTTCTGCGAATCGTGCATCACGACTCTCATCAAGAGACAGTGGCCCATATACGAGGAATCTCTCGCCAAGGCTACGTGCAAGGTGATTGCCTGGTTATTGGCGTTATTAGCTTGCCACGTCTCGTGAGAGCCGCCCTACGGTGGGGGGTTTCACTTCCGACTTCAACCATTGTTCCTCGCTGATGGGGGCTCCTCAACCATTGTGACAAGCTACCCAGTATATTTTTACTATCTGATGTGTAGTTTACAATATGATTCGCTAGATGCCTAGGCCATGGGATTGTGTATCTGGCTTGGCTTAAATTTTTGGTCGAATAAGTTTGTTGGGTGAGGTAGAGAGCGGAGGCTCAGAGAAAATAGTTGCTACCCCTTTGGTAACGCCCGTGGTGAAAGCAGTCGACATTACCATATACCAGTACCAGGTACCGGGCAGTGGTACAATGTAGGCTAGCATTACACTTCGTACACCACTTATTGCTTTCTACTCTCTCAACCGGCTTGCCATTTTTTTAGCCCGAAGTCAAGGCGACCGCAAACACAAGCGGCGGCGTATTTTTCGACTGCACTTCTTGAAGTAGGCTTTTGTACAGATCGGGTCCCGCATCTCGATTTCCTGTGAGAGTTACTGCTGTCCGAACAGCTGCTGCCTGAAACTACGAGCTCGCTGACCGCAGCCTCTCTCCCCACCCACCCTTTCGCAGGCGCAGCAGAAGCGAATGCTAGGAGACGGACCTCCCACCCACGTCCATGTGAGTAGTCAGGCTCCGCTTGGACCTGTATACGTGTACTCGAAAAGACTTTTCGAGGGTTCGCACATATTTGCTCCATATTGTCTCCTACCTGGTACTCCTTTTAAACAAACTTAATTCACATGATGCGATATTGTCATCTTGTCATTTTAGTATGCATGCATCTCCGTGAAGTGTTTGGGAGGTTTTGAAATGGGAAAAAATGTCCACCTGCCAATGACAGGAGCTGTCCAAATCCGTCGTTAGAATTAGGGCGCGGAAAGTACGACACCCAGGGCAATCCTCAGGCAGACCTGTTTTGTTGTGCTTCTAAGGGTGGTGTCGGATATAGGTTTCGTTTACGAGTAGCACTTTTCTCTCTGTGTTAATGATTTTCATCGATGACGTGCATCGTTGGTGTGCTCGCTAACTTGGCGGCCGCAGGACACAGAAAGAGGCGGATCGACCCCCTGCAAGCGTTTTTGTATAGTTGTGCTGCTGTAACGTCAGCGGTGCCCGGTCCGGTCCGGCGCCACGGGCGAACGGTTGAGGTCGACGACACCACGCCAGTGGACCGCACGGCTGACAACTGACGCCCATTGTGACATTGTCGATGTCTGGCTCTCTGTTTTGTGTCTGTCCCTCCCTCCCTCCCTTGCTCGTGCAGGATAAGAAAGCCCTGGCGTGTCCCGAGGGCGAAAGCGTCAAATCCCTGTGGTTTATGCGTGACAATCAGGTAACCCGAATTTATGTACGAAGTGTATGATTTTTTTTTATCAATTATTGGTTTTGTTTGTTTTTTACGGTCATTTTTACTTTCTTCCTGCTCAACTCGCTGATAGGAGGTTTTACCCTCGGCGGCATTCTGGACAATGCTGTGGCCACAGATGTCTTCCTTCTCCCCCGCGGTACCTGCCTTCATTTTGTTTCGCGCATAGGATTCACCATTCCCACTGCTCGTCGATTTTCATCGAATCTTGCTAACCCCGCGCTATCGCACAATCGGCGACGGAAGGAGACTCAGCGTACTATTAATAGTAGACTATTCGAGTCTTAGCTCGCCAAGGTACAATAAGGGCGCTATTACAGCAGTGTCGCGAATGCCGTGTGCGAGACAATTCTTCTCAACGTTACACACCCATAAATGATCCATGCGGTGAGCTGAGAGAAGCAATTGAGCGTGTAGCTTATTTCGGGGCGATTTTCTTTCCTCCATTTTGCGACACGTCCATCGCGCCCAAAACACATCCAGAAGGCGCCCTCTATTACTATTAAGAAACGCCAATTTTGGCATCGAGGCTCACTTTTTTCCTGTGTTGCCACCATTGAGCACAGCCTACTATGGGCTACTATATTGGACTTAGTGTGGCACCCGACCCTTAGCACCGTTTCTTCGTTCAAATTTCTTACTTACGTTCGAAAACGAGCCTCAGTTTCTTACGACCGAATATGTTAAGAACGGGCGCGCTCTGTACCGTTAGTCTATAGTCTTAGCATCGATTACGTACAAACCGGACAACGCAGGTCGCTCGTGATGTCCTCCTTACGGTGTCATTGCTGTTATTGTTGCTCTTGCTGGCGTCGACGCAAACGGAAAAAGGTTCACTCGGCGGAGCTAGAAGGAGCCCCGCAGGGAGAGGCCCGACGGGCTTGGTGGGACGACAGGCTAGCGTTTCAGTTCGACGAGGACGACGAGGAGGACGAGGATGATAAGCCCGCCACGG
>JAYJME010001040.1:0-18192 GCA_036873775.1 Costaria costata | reverse complement strand
AGCCGACTTGCCGACTAAAGTCAGTTAGTTGGCTAACTGCACCTACCGATTCGTTATTGGACGTGAAATCCTGCCGACAAACAGTTCTAGTGTTTCTAGGTTTTTAGTGGAAGGAGGATAGAATACTGTAAGGATGCGGGCGAACCCATGGGGGTGCGGCCTTTCGATAAAACGTTGTCCTTGTCTTGTTTACGCACCCCCGTGCGGTATTTTTGCCGAAACGCGCGATAACGCCGATATCCGTGCGGAAATACATGAAATCGCCTGTTTCTTGCTTTTTTTAAGCACCCCCCCCGTGCGATACCACCGATACGTGCGACAGTACGTGGCTAGATAAATCACAGCGGCTTTACTATCTACTACAATACGTTACTGCCGTATACAGGCTGCGGCTTCTAGGTAGCCGGCCTAAGCATTCAGGTGCAAAATGGGATATAAAAGTTGCTGTTAGAGCTAAGCACATTTGACGCATGCAGGAGTCTACACAGTAGTCAGTCTAAAAAATAATCCACAAAATCATGGAAATTGAGCAAAACAAACATCCAGTGAGCGTGCAGAGATCAGAGGCACAACAACACAAACCCGCAGTCTCAGTAGTCCTTACAATCTGGTCGCAGGGATCTTGGAGGGAAAATTTTACTCGCTCTTATTGGCCGAGGTTTGATTTGCATCAGTCTCGGATTGTTTTTTGTTGAGGTGATCGCGGCGCAGCCTCGTTCCAATTAGAGTTTTGGCCCGTTTTGGGTGCGGGTTCAGGTCAGGGTTAGGCTAGAGTTAGGGTCAGGGTTACGGGTTGGGTTGGGTCTACGCCCCTACCCTGATCCCACAAGCAGGAGCTTCTTCCTACCCCGTCTGATCCCGTTTGTGGTGAACAGCCTACTTCCCCTAAAGATCCCTGCGACCATATTGTAAGGCGATCTCAGGTAAATCATACATGGATGGTAGGTTTGCTGTCATCGGTGTCAAGTTACAGGTGTCAGTGGTGACGGAATGTGGGTAAAAACACCGAACACAAAAAATAACAAAAACACTGGAAATCAGCACACAGAGTTGCTGACACACCAGAACAACAGCAGAGAAGCAGCAACAGCAGCCGCAGGCAGAGCAGAGCAGGACCTTTAGTCCCCCTTTCTCCCGTACTCGTGCTTTCCTGTTACATACAATAATATGCTGTTTTACTTTGTCCGCATGTCGAGCTTCAAAAGGAATAACGTGACACTCTATTTTCTGCCTGGTATTATACGTACGTTTGCTGTCACAGCTGTCAAGACACAGCTGTCCGTGGTGACGGAACGCGGGCAAATCGTGCCATGCGCGCGTACGTTTTCTCATTGCTGACCAAGTATACGGGCCAGTCGTCGTGCCTTACGTACGTCACCTCAGGTACTTGCGCCAAAAGTCCGCCTGCTGCAGGCTAGTCGTGCTATGCATCGTCGCCTGCTGTCAGCTGCTGACGCTAAAAACCAGCCTTTTTGGGCTCTACTCGTACGGACCACCTAGTAGGACAAAATCATCCTCGTACGGACCACCTATTACGGGGGTCCATAGTTAATAGGACCTGCTGTAGACACAATAAGACCTACTGTAGACACCAAAACCTATGTATTTCCCTATTTTTGCTACTAATATTTGGTCCATAGTTAACAGGATCTACTGTAGACACATTAGAACCTACTGAAGGCACCAAAACCAACATATTTCCCTATTTTTGCTAACAATAGTTGGTCCTATTTACTATGGTCCCCCGTAATAGGACAAAACCTTACTTGTATCTATTTCGTAGTAGGCCAACCGTTGAATGCTAGATGACGAATCTGACGGTCGGAGTACGATTCCCGGCACCTCCTCGATCTCCCTTT
The DNA here is from genome assembly GCA_036873775.1 of Costaria costata. NCBI lineage: Eukaryota > Phaeophyceae > Laminariales > Agaraceae > Costaria > Costaria costata. The sequence continues at coordinate 16,333 of JAYJME010001040.1, read as the reverse complement.
CTTTGTTGTTTTTATTTGTTTTCGCTTTTTGCTTTGTGTGTGCCGACACAACGAAGCATCACTCAGATCTGATAATTTTGTTCCGCCGATTGAGAGCAATTATTTACGAGTAAGATCATTATCGCAGCGAGCAGTTTTTGAGATGGCTAAAGGTTACCAAAAATACTGTAGTAGAAGCTAATGTAAACAAACTCGATTTTTCGGTCTGGGAGAGCTCAGTAAAAGCCCCAAAAGCCCCTTACTGGGAGCATTGAGGTAAATCCCGGGAGGGGATGCTATCTAAATATCCCTGGGTCAACGAATGGGCTTTTCAACCCTTTGGGATATCCGCATGGTGATGCACATATAAACGAATGTTAGGTTTACGATGGCAGTACCCCATGGCTCCTATTCCAAAGCCCCCTTATATTTGGGGTCATCCAAATATCCCTTATATTTAGAGTCACACCGGTAGATCATTTGCTACCACATCAAAAGGTGGTTGATTTTTCTTGTACTCTTAGGATACAGGGTCGGGTATATATATACGTCTACGTAGAAACATAAAATGAATCACAAGAAACTACAGGTTTGGTGTAGTTCTCTGCACATCGCTATTTAGGCACCCCATCCACTCCGTATGATATATGTTTGTGTCGCCGATGACGCCATCCCGTACCGGGCACAATTATTCTTGCCGATTTTGTGATATTAGCGAGCTACAGCGTGTTCACAGCATAATTATGTCGTTGGAGGCATGCGGCGTGCACGAGCGACTGAAAACAGACAAGGTCCGAAAACAAAACGGGTAGGAATAGTGCATACCGATATTTGACTTTGGATTTAGCAATATGTGGCGGACAGGACGCGTGCAGAAATCAACGCGGCAGAAAGCCGAAGACACCACGTGCACGCATGGGGCTGTGCTTTGGTATTGGAGCTTGGTTGGCCGTAGAGCTTGTATACAGCAAACGACCTCTCAAAGCAATCGAGGTCCGGAAAATAAGAAACCAAAGACCGATGTATGTACTGTAGTTCGTCTCCTAGTAGACTTTGAGGGTAGGATCAACAAGATACATGCGCCCAGAAGCCTCGAAAACAAACAGGAGGCAAAGAACCGAAGGCATCACGTGCAGCCATGGACCTGTGTGTGGTATCGGCGCTTGGGCTTGAGCTGTTAGCCCCAACTGCGTGTTTAGCAGCAGGTAGGTATTGTTGGAGGCATGCCGCGTACATAAAGTAGAAGCAATACGTTGAACCTTCAAAATTGTGAAAAAACAGTTAAACACTATACTTACAGAGGAGTAATGAGCATCTAAACCGGTAGGCCTGAAACGAAATCAATTGTATGGGTGATCGTTTCTGGTTGGGGCTGGCGGTATACGCGAAAAAACTGCGAAAACAGCATATTTCATAAACCTGAAAGTTGCAACGTAAACCGGTAAACTGTGGCTTGTTTTCGGTCTTTGATTTGTTGAAGACGATGTCGCTCTGCGGGATGATTCAGCTCACGCATGTCCAGAAAGTGGTCTGATCAATTATTTCCTATACCTTCAAAGGAAAACAACAATCCTAGCTATATACGGACGGCACCGCCGGCACGGAACCAGGCAGACCTATAGCGCTCGTAAATCCGGCAATGTCTCTATGTAGGGAAAAGCCACTCATCTCGACACGTTGTACTGGTATTATTTGACACATGCTCAGAGGCAACCTACGGAAATAGCACAGGTATTCACACCCAGTACCATAACAGCTTGGTCGTGACAGTCGTGGAGGTACCCTGAGGATGAGTATCGTCAAACTATATGTATCAAGTTACCATCCCGACCATCATCGATTTTACGCCCTACCACCAACAGTTGACAGTGCCCATGTAATGAGTCGCCGATCCAACGTGATGCTGGAACAGTCAGTTGATCGAGAGATAGGGGCCGCAGACGGAAATTGAACATAGACCAAAAGAGTACCATGTGAGGATCGAGCAAGGGCGTCTACCTCACAAGGGGGTCGAGAGGGAGCAATCTGTGTGCATCGGAGGTCGCACACTACTGAACATTTCTGCGGGAGGTGTTTGAGCAGTCAGTATACGCTATTTTTGTGGATAAATTCATCGTGCATGCCGTGGTACCGGACGTCTGTCTACTGTACGAGGTACAGTGTTTCCACGGAAGGTAACAATTGGAATGGATGGGACGCTACGGTTGATTGTGTGATGACCTGGAGTACCTTAACGGCATGTTGTGTTGCTAAGCCTACATACATCATACCTCAGGCGCAACCAAGACCACCGAGACAGATGCCGGGTTGTCCGGCGACAATATCGGCGTACACCCTGAGGATGACAGCATGGCGGATGCTTCTGTTCGCACCCCACCGTCCAACAGTGTGATCGAAGAATAATTGCCGCAGGCTGGCGCCGAGCTCGTAGCGGGCACGGCAAGGGTGCCATAGCCGAGGCTAACGTCCAGCTCTCGATCCCCGACCCATTCACCTAAACAATAGAGTGGCCGTATTAATTCAAACTTGAGCCTCAACATACAGTAGTCAGTACATATTAACGGATGGATGGTTATGTTCGCAATGCAGGGTAGAGGGGTGTTAGTTGTGCCACACAATTTCCTGCCGCAGCATGTCGCCTCGACAAGGCACCACTCTCACATGTGGTGCCATCCCCAAGGACATCGACGGAAGCCGCGTCGAGTATTGAGACGCAAGAGCCGGGGCCGTTACCAGAGGTCGAGTTTCCTGGGTCCAAGAGCCTGCTGCTGGGAGAGCCCTCAGAAGAAAACAAAATACTGATGGAGGTTCCGTCGTCGGAGAACTGAGCCTGCATCATGATCGTACACAGTCAATGCGTCGTTAAGCAAGTCGCACAAGGCATTCGCATTTCTGAAGTGGTCGTACTCTTAGTGGCGGGCTCGACTTTGCTCGAACGCGGGCGATCTAGCCTGCTGTGCCACCCACTGCATGGTGTACGCGATAGGCAGCATCAAAAGGGTACCATAAGCGTCTTTCAGGCTAAGTTGCGAATTAAGCTACCGGCAGGATCGCACGCGTGAAACAACGCGTGTTGGCACCTGGTATAGCTCTGGCGCAGGCGTACGTCCGTCAACTGTTACGATTCCCGACGTGAAGAGGAAAGGGTCTGATTCGTTGACGACGTCACCGTGAATATAGCTGTGGGCCAACAGGTTAGGGGGAGGGGCGATTCGTTGAGATAACATGAGCGATATTGATGAGGAGTTGCCAGATTTCGTCTGCCATCCAATTATGACTAACGTTTTGTGCTTTGAGTGACACAAAAAAGCAATATTGATTACTCTGCACTCACTGCCCGCTGCTGGTGTATAGTGCGCAACATAAATTCACTACAGCAGGGGATGTACTATGGCTTCTAGCTGAAGACATGTATAGACATGGCGTCGCACTATAATAAGTGAACGAACAGGCGTTTGCTTGAATATGTCTGCCGTCCTACCCGCCAGGCAGAAGCATCGTGCTATTGGGCGTCCATGAGTCGTCGATTTCCTCGCTGATGAATACCACAGCTTCAGTGCTGTCGTCGGACCACTCGCACGCTGCACTGCTTCCCATGTCTGCTACAGTTTCGTTGCCGAGAAGATTTTCAACGACGCAGCTGCCAGCGAGTAACAATGCAAGGGGCAATCGGGGTGGGGCATGTCGATCACAGTCGCTTAGAGCCCGAATCCGCGAGCGGGTATACACGGCATACAGCGACACAAGTTACCAAAAATACTATCATCTGGGCATCCGGCGATGAGCACCCAAATAGTGAAAACAAGCGTATTAAAATGTACACCAAATTTGAAGCACAACTACAATAGGCGGTGAACGATGCAAGTGCACCGGTTAGGTAGCTGCTCACCCTACACTCATGTCCGCGCATGCCACCGAGGGAGTCGAGCCTCCGCCGTCGCAATAGCACGTACCATCGAATACGAACTTAAACGCATGCTCGGTATCCAGCAACATCGCCGAAATTATCGTCGGAGGGTCCGGGTTTGACGTTGGACCAACAGATGGAGAGGGGGTGGGGGTGGAGGAGGGAATCTCGTGCAGAGTGGAGGTTGAATCCGACCAGGGGTAGGAAGGCTCAGGCGTCAGGGCCGTGTCAGGAGCAGGAGACGTCGAAGGAGCCAGGGTTGGACCTGGGGTCTCCGGACCTTTTGGGCTTCGGGCTGGTTCTGGCGTCGGAGGCGGGATTGGGCTCGGAGAAGGGTAAGGCGTCGGAGGCGGGATTGGGCTCGGAGTAGGGGCAGGCGTAGGCATCTGGGGGCAACGGCAGGGGAGTCATCGTGCGTATGTGGTAGTAGAACATCGAGTTGGACGTTTGTTCCGGGGGGATAAAAAGGTGTGGCAGCATGGTCACATCGCTACTATATAGGACTGGCTGTAGCATAGATACAATACTTCTGCGGGATTTCCGCCCTCTCTACTTAGTCTGATTTGTGTCAGGTCGTCCACAAGTGAACGCTTCCCATTCACCTGCGGTATGGCGTACGTACTAACGCCGGTGGAAGACGTAGAAACACCCCAAGGTAGCTGCGGTTGGCATCAAGAGGGCCAGACGACCGCGTAAGACAGAGAAGCACGGCGGCAGGTGGGCGCATTACGGAGGTTGCCTGGATACCCAACGTCTGATGTCAACCCAAGCAAGCGTGTCTTCCAGCCTACTCAGACTCGGGCGTATTGCTGTACTTGTAGTACTCAAGACTCAAAACTATATCCAAGCATCTGAAGTGCGAATGCTGCGAGAATATACTACTTCGGGATCGAGGAGAAGGCGTCAAGTTGCCGAGAAATGCATGGGGCCAAAGGGAAAGTGTAACGTCGATGAAAAAATCGTCGGTCGGCGTTATTCAAGAGGTCCGCTTGGTCTTGGCTTAAGGCAGTGCAATTCAAATGTCAACTAAACCAAACCTATCTGGGTAAATGTCGCCAATGTAGTCAATGGTTCATTCTATTACGTAGTTCTCCCCAACTTCACTACGTATCTTGTTACAAGTACTAGGCGGTATCCACAGCTATCACAGCCACTCACAAAAACATAGCTCCCAGAAGGACCCACAACCATAATAGTGGCTGTAGCAGAGGAGAAGATGGAGGTTTCGCATTCGAGTGTCCTGCACGAGTAAATTTGGATATTAAATATCGAGCAGGTGACCACTAGGGCGGAAAGTCACAAGGCACCATTCCAACCGCAAGGCATGCTCTGTTAGCGCCAGACAATCGTCCAACGAACCCTTAACGTCGTTGTACGATAGTATTCGACGAAGCGACTGTAACGAGACCGCTCAAGCGAGACTCAAGCACGACACGTCCGGATGTAAGTCGAAGCGGCATGTGCTACTGCGTGATACGTCGCTTGAGACTGGTGGTAAGCCGTTTAAGTCTAGTGGCATGTACTATTAATATGAGATACCCAGATGATACGGTGGTACGTTCGACAGCGGTATCGTGAAGTAAACGAGAAAACTAGCAGTTTATATTTTCTCGTTATCTGTTGATCGCAGGGTAAGGTACAACATACATAATTTCCAGGAAAGCTGCACCAACATTCAGCAATCGTGTTGCTACAGCATAAATGGGGCAGTATCCAGAGAAACTTACAGCTCGCCAGTTGAGGTGCTCCGAGTATAGTATGCCTTCTTCAGGTCCGTGATGCTGTAGGCAAAAATTTGCTGGCGCGCAAGACGAGTAAAAACGGCAGCCATTGCAGGTGTCGTGACACGAGAGGTGTGATGAAAACTACAGCTGCATAGACGTTTGATGAAAGCAGCACTTCTTCTATAGCAAACTGTCGGGTCTACCACTAAGCTCGCACTGATATATAGCCGTAGCATACTGCTTCGCGAACACCTCTCTCAAACTAAGAATAACACGTGTTGGTCGAAAGTGAATGGGTAAGATTTGGGTTCATTGAGCCTGTCGCGCTCTGTCGTTTACTTTGATATCCATGACCTACATCCACATTACGTAGAAACAGTCACACTAATTTGTCCCGTCCTTGTTGACAGATAGGCAATATCGTACACCGAGGCTAGACATGTGTGTTATCTGGCTTCACATACGTCGCTCACTTTTCCGTTGGGGGCGATAGCGAGGGAGCTCATAGAGCTAGATGCTATGTACAAAGGACTGTCCACCAGTGTTGGTACCCCTCCTGTAATGATGCACGAATACGCCACAATGCTGGCCGTGGTGCGAATTGCAAAGTATACCTGTTGGGAAGTCAACAACAAAAAAGCTAACGAATTCAAACCAATATCAAGGGCATGAAAATAGCCCAGTTCAAACGAGCGTAGGCATTCTTCAGGTCTCAGGCATACACGACGAAGAACAGTTGCGCCGAGGGTTGGCCGCAAGTTTGCGTAAATTGGACCGAATGATGTCCAAGGACTGGCCGCATTTGCAGATTTTACGACCGATGGCAGATTAATTCATCACACACAATTCATTCGTTACGGTGATCTTGCGCGACCACACTGTGGAGACGACGCTACACTCGCAATTGCTACCAACCAACTCCCTACAGTACCTATACTGGATACATATTGCGCAAGAAAGGCAACGTTCCGCTCGACCCAATGTACCCAGTGAGTTGCACTACGCAACGAACGCGATGTGCATAAAGTTGTTGTGGTGTCACATGCCAGAAGGGTCTCACAGTTGAATCATCGGGCGCCATAATAGCATGCTCGGCGTTGAGGACCACAAATTCCGCTGCAGTCACGATATCTTGCGCTACCTCCCATGTGCCATCTGGGTCGGATATGCCAATGACCACAGCAGAGGAAGCCGAGGCGCATACCTACCGCATCATGAAGGAAAAGCGTGGTGGCGTTGTGCTTCAGAGAGGGCGGGTGTGACATTCATGATTGGGATGACGCAGGCTGTCGAACGAGGTAACGTTTGCCCGTGAACATGTGTGAGCCGTGAGGGGGTTAGAGTACACCCTGCTAACAACACGGGCGCATCATCCAGATGACGAGCTGGCTCCAATGAAATGTCGACCGCTACGTGAAGAACTAGCAATAGTACATGCAAACAAGTAAATCCCCTAGGATCTGCCACACTACAGCAGAGCTCCAGCGCCCTGCAACGGTAGAGGGGGTATTGGTTTTTCTCAGGTTCCTAACATGAGGAGCTCTGTCCCTCGCTCAAACACCCGATTTTTTAGTAAACATGTTCGTGCAGCCCGATCGACAATCCCAAGGATAATTAAGACTGTAGGCATAAACTGAAATATGTAGATACATTACGGGTTTGCCCGTAGACGCAGTTATGGCATCCGCAAACGCAGTAACGGACAAACAGTGGTTTATTGGTGATGGTAATGAGGCGTGGCTACGACGGGGGGGTGAGTCAGAAATGAAGGATACAATCTGTTGGTTGTTCTTGGGAGATCGGTGTAGACAGACAGAGATTGAGGAGTTATATGGTGAACGACGTTTCTGCTTCCTGGGTGTTGCGCGGGGTATATTCTCCGGAGCGGGACATTCGGAGGTCTTATGGAACTACCAGAAATTCCCCCACTACGTCACGTTTCGATGGGGTCCCTTCACGGAGACTCTTATTGTATGGACAACTATAATATTTCTTATTTACCATGTGCTGTGTGACTCCCGTGTGAGCTCCTCTGATCACCCCCTACTGACGTCGTCAACGCCGTTAAAGAGTCGTCCAACACAGTACTCAGCGCGATAGGCGCCTGTGGCTACGGAATCTATCAGTTAGCTCGGTTGGGGTGATATTTTCTTTAGCGATGTCTGATCAGGAATCTGGATGGGGTGGTGGTGTCGATGATGGTCTCGGAGTAGACTGTGAATATGTCGCTATGCGTGTGAAGATCAAGGCCCTCAAAATGATCGTGAGGTTGCAGGAAATTGTAGGGGCTGCGCGTCGAGAGGGACGCGCTGCGAGCCGAGGTAAATCGGGGATCCGTGTCATCAGACAGGCACTGTGAGTCGAGGAAAACGGAGGTCCGCCGGAGGATTTGAATCAGCGCGGAATGTGCCATCAGTTAACGACCACGAGGGGAATGGCCCGATAATAGAATAAACCGATCTCGACCTACATTTGGCCGAATCCAGCATTGCAGTAGCTGCAAATGAAGGCGAGGTGAATGTACGAGGTGAGGTGGAGGTGCGAGAGGAGAGCGATACCGCCGGATGGCAGAAGCAGCAGCAGCAGCAGGATCTAGAGAGCCCGGTTAGCGCTTGCGGCGAACGCCCCGGAGATCAACATCTACAGCGGCAGCAGAACCAAGAGGGCCCGGCTAGCGCTGTCGGTGACAGCCCTGGCGAGCAGCAGCTATAGCAGGAGACGAAAAGGGAACAATCAATGGAGACGCAGGAAAACAAACAGGAGCAGGAAGAGATAAAGGAGGGGAAAGAGGGGTAGAAGGGGCAGGCACAGCAGCAGCACCAACAACACCCGGAGACCTCGAGTTGCCCCGCGACAGAGCTGAGAGCATGCGTCCCCGGCACGAAGGACTGGTTCCAAGAAAACGTTATGGCGAAGTTTGCGTATACATGGCAGCGTTGTTGATAGCATAGGCACCGAGATCAGTAGTACCCTGGTATTATACATAACTAGCGGTACGCTGAGCTACGCCAGAGCGGGGCCGGTATAGCGGACATAACATAGTTATTAGCAAACAATACATCAGGGCCACCATCCGCAGGCACGAAAGCACCCATCCGCGTAACAACCGACCCGTCACACCAACCCACCAACCCACCAACCCATCGACACACACACCAACCCACCCACCCACCCACCCACCCATCATGTACTACAGCAGTACAGCAGCACGTACGACAGTAGATACGTACGTACCCAGTTCGTACGCAGCAGCACTGGGTGGTCCAGAACACAAAACTGCAAAACATGGTAAACACCCATAGGCACGAACCGACTCATCCACCCACCCCCCAACCCAACCACCCACTCTCCCATCCACCAACCCATCCAACTCACAACGTCCCACCCACCATGTCCTACAGCAGTACAGCAGTACGTACACCGGCAGATGCGTTTGTTCATATCGATTTTGTTGTTGTGGTACTGGGATTTCCTTCTTTTTATTATCCTCCGCTATGCCGGGGGCGAAACAAACCGTCCCCGGGAGGGCGCCTCTCCACGTTCCCCGCTCTACGAGTTGGTCATCGGCGGCCGTTGTTTCACTGTGCACACCGAGGGCTGCCGTGTGGGGGTCGCGTGATCCGCCCGCGGTGTGGCGGGCGGTCCGGTGGCGCACGGAAAAAGCGCTTCCCCGCCGGAAGTACTGAAAGCGGCATAGTCGTGAAGATCCAATGCGACGTCACCACTACGGAGCAGCATTATATAACAAGGATACATAGGAACGTGTACTCCCCACCCCCCCAAGTGGCAGGGTGTTGCGGCAAGTATGGGTGTGAGGTACCAGGTACAGGTTATAGCTTTGAAGGAGCAGAGTGCCCACAGAGTATGGGGGCTAAAGTGTGAGAAGCACTCAGTGTAAGTATGAGTAAATGTGTAGATAGATAAATGCTGTCATTGACTTGTTTCGCCTTTTGTTGCTGATGGGTAAAACCTTGTTAACTGTGTTTGTGATCGGATACTGGTTGGATGAATGTTGGATATAGTAGGGAGTTCCAATGGTAGGTTGGTTTTATGTTAGTGAGAAATTCATGACGGGAAACCCCATTTGGCGGGATTCGGAAGGGTAATTCTCTCCATTTTCTTGTCTCGTGGTGTCTTATTATCCCACTCGCGAGGAGCTATAATAATATACATGTGGTTTATGCGGATATCGTTCGGTTCCTGAGCGTATCAGCGGTGTCACATCGCGTAAGCCCTGTCAACGCTTCAAAGGTTAACGAATGTGCTAGCTAGCGTCTACTTCGCTAGCCTCTTGGAAAGTTAGGGCTGAAATCCCACGGGGAAAATCGGTTTTTCCAATTTCGTCGTGCCTCGCGAAATCGGTGAGAGCGCTGGACTGGTCAAGAGTAAGGGGGACTACTTGGCTTTATAGGAAAATATGGACGGGATGGAAAAGGAACAGGAAAGGATGGAACAGGAGTTGGAAGTGGAAAGGATACAGGAGCTGAGGGCATTACGAGAGCGGAGGGTCAATTTGGTACGCCACCTTAACGACTCTGAACCAGTCGTGGCCGCGTATGCTCAACATTACTGGAGGGACGAAAACATGCTGAAAGGATCGACTTCCGCCAATTGACCAATTTTGCGAATCTTGGAGGTCGAGTCCCTACTAAAGAGATATGAGGAAAGGCGATCGCAGGCACACCCTGTAAAACCCCAGCAGCACGAGCTGGATCCTAGCAAGGGCCAAGAATGGGCCCCAATTGCTGGTAGATTCGCTTGGGTCTGGGGTTGAGTGCACTGGGGAGCAGCAACAGCAGCAGGAGCAAGAGCAACAACCACAGCAGCAGCCCCAGGAAGTCTTAGATAGGATAAAACCGGAAAAGGGGGAAATAGAGGAGGGGGAGAGGAAGGGGATGGAAGAAGAGGAGGAGGATAAGGAGAAGAAAGTTGAGCAGGAGCACCAGGCGCACCAGCCGCAGAAAAAACAGCTGATATCTCGGTGCGCACCGCCCAAACGTTGGGGTCACAACCCTCTGACGTAAAGTATGGTGGCGTCGACCGAAGCCGGGCCGAGCCAGCTCACCAACAGCCGGACCAGTAGCAGCCGCAGCAACAACAGCAACAAGGGAGTGGTTAACAAGGCGTGAACGAAGAAAACAAGGACAGCGCGCTGGAGCCGGGGAGCGGACAGTAGCATCATCTGCAACATGGTGGCGGGGTCTGCATTGACACGGGTCCTGGAAAGCACTGGCGTGCTAGAAAGGCCTTTCCTCCCTTCGATGCGGACTGAACAAGGTTTGTTTTACTGTTTGTTTTGGGATATTGCTGTACATATGCTGCGAATATCAAGTATTCGTATTCCTCGTTGCTTGCGAGACTCTGATCGAGAATGTTGTCACGACAGTCATGTAGTTGTTGTGACTTTCGTTGATTGATTCTTGATGAAACGGGTACGAACGACTAGTATTTCGTTTTCCTTTTTTTTCGCTCTATTGATACAAGTACGTAGCGCAGAACTGAAATTGAGATTGGGGAGGATGGTGGACAGGTATGCTAGGTAGGAGGATATTTTTCGATTGAACGTCGCTTCTGTAGCTCCGGAGCAGTATGGCCACAGTTGCTTGATTGAGTACACAGCGACGAAACGAAGTTCTGTCTAGACTGCATGCCCGTCGTGGCTTGCCGAGCAGTCAGTGCTGTGGAATAGTGCAAAACAATGGCCGGGTGTTTGATTCGCAAAGCTGTGGCCTGATACTGGTATAGTCCGTCCGATCAAATTTCACAATAAGTGAGGCCACAGAGTTCGAGTTGTTCCACAGGTCTGACGTACATCCACGTGTCATGAAATGTACTACAGTATTCTTTCTCGCTGCCAACAATCATTCAATGTAAGTATTGGATAGGATGAGGCCTCCTGCTCCTGAGCAGGGGGGCCTCGCCCGGGATAAACTCCGCGCCGAGTGCGCTCTCAGCGCGGCGCCCATCCCAGAGATTGAAACGATCGTGCAGAAAAATACTGCTAAGCCTGTAGGGTGGGTGGGAAGGTCTGTATTTTTCCTGTGCCTATTACCCTGCTCCCGCAGGGCAGCCACGCCTCGATAGACTGATCGCTTCGTGTGTACTAACTCGGAGTAATTCGGACCAAATGCTGGATTCACACCTGTGTGCCAAAGATGGGTTCAGCTGATTGGGTCGCGATTTTACCATTTATCTTTACTTGCATTTCAGCTTGCATTCTAGCCAATCTAGCTTCCGTCGTACCTTGCTCCGTCTTTGCGAGACGGGGACTGCTCTTACCGCTGCCTTTAGTCCACGACTTTCTGCGGGTCCCGCTAGCATGATCGAAGCTCCGGAGCGTGACAGGTCTTACGCAAGTTAGGCGAGGTAATCGGCACTCATGGTCATGGTTGGATTCTCGTGTTGGTCCTGTCTTGGAGGAGTGACGACTCGTCCAGGTTGGACGTCAGTCAGAGGTCGTCGTAACAGTTACATCAAGTATTCAAACACCCCCGCAATAAACCAGTCTTCTATCTATACGTATCCCACCGCACACGACTGTGCGATACCTTACCGCTGTACTCTGAGCATACTCAGCAGGGGGGGGGCGAAGAGAACTGCTGGTAGCCGCGGTTCCGTATATTGTTTTCTTGTCTGTTTTTCGTTGCTGTTTTGTATATATTTGAGTTAGATCGGAGGAGTCGAACGGCTCTGCTGTGGTACTGTACCATTCGGGGGCTTGGTCGTCCGAGACAATTGTAGGCGGTAGTACTGTAGTTCGGAACCCGACCAGTATCATGGAGGCGATAGAGAGTCTCTAAAACTGTTGGTGAGATACACAGGAGGTTGCTGGAGGGTGCTATAGATCTATCCTTGGCCGGGGGGAGACAGCTCTCTCTCTCCCACGACTCAGACAAACGATAATAACAGCCCGCTTTGAAAGACGCACAGTAGAAAAAAACTAGATTTCAAAGAAAGGGGTCGTTTCTCGGTTAAGGAGTCCTGTCAGCCAGAAATGTTTGGACTTATTGCTACCCCTTTTACCATGGCATGGCTCAATAGACAGGGTCTCCTGCATACGAAATGTGATGTATTTTCGGCCTAACCGGACCAACCATTAATTCGGCGAGCTGAAGGCATACGTCCACTCACCAGCCAGTCACCGGAGGAGTCGGAAGTAGCCGCCGAAATACCCACGTACGGGGATCCAGTCGAAATCTCGTCCAACTGCTCGAGCGATCCATTTGAAGTGTTCCGGGTGTATCGTTCGATCTTTAACAATGTCACTATCACCTGGGGGGGGTGCCGGAGGGAGCCGGGAGTTCTAATGGATAGTGGGATATACGAAGTAAATGGGTGCATATGAACAGCGCTGTGCTGCAAGAAGGCCACTGCCCATGTGTGTGATTTGGTCCATGTTTGAATGACTGGGCCACAGATGAACCCCACTCTCTCCCGAAAATGAGTGGCAACGTTGTGTTGTAAGCAGCGATGAATCGAGCTTGTGCTCGTTGAAACAGTAACAATCTGCCTCTACAGCAGCAGCATACGCCGAACTTGCATGCGTTTTTCTTACTTGAGCAGTTCTACCAGGTGTACACTGTGGATTAACACTGGCGCCTTCTTTGGGCTGTACCCTTCATTGGGTTGCACCGCCTTGTTAATCGCTAACAGGAAAGAGGAGAACACGCCGGCCACGCCGCTATATATACAACAATGCCACACCATGTTCCTCTAGGACTGTGGTGCCAACAACTTTAACTTGATCAGCGGCAGAGACCGCAAGCGAAGCAACGCGAGCGATGTCTTATTCCTTGTTTTGTTCAAGGCAGCCTCACCAGGATATCGTCGGCGCTTGACATTCCCATATATACTACATCCGTTGTTGTCCCAGCGAAACGGCCCGCCGTCTCCGAAACACTGGGAAAGTACATTTTGTCGTGGAGCAGACTTGCTTTTGTCAGATTGTGGAAGTCAAGATCGCTCTTCGTGGTGCTGTTACACGACAGGAAATACATTCGAAGTACATGACATTGCGAACCACCCACGCCCTGGCAAGAATTCACGCCACCCATTATGTATGTGACTTCCTTTACCACCTTCAAACGCCGGGTTATACATATGTACGCTCGAAGTATCACGCACCTTGAAATGTATTTTGGTATCAACCACTTCACTGGTCGAACTCACAGCTGTCGTATTTTGAACAATGCTATCAACTATTGTCGGCGACACACGAAGGATAACTCTCACTGTCAGGCCCACCACACCACATAAAACCGTTAAACAACCATAAGCGGGGGCCTGGTTTGCGGCAACTGTGCGATTCAGAGGGAAGCCAGTTAATCGGTACTCCAATACAGCAATGTATTCACGGGCGTCCGAGACCACCTCCCGCCCCCCACATAGACAACTGACCCCATGTACCGTTAGCTTGCAATCCTCGAGTAATCGTCGTGGTGGGTTTCCCTTTCGTATCAGACATCGGGATACTGTACGTGAAACTCACGTCCACGTGTTGGAGGCCAGGTCGTACACGTCAATTTCCTGTGAAGGAATTCAGTTGGCCAAGGGACGACATTTGTTCGAGGAATTACAGTAATGTAGTACGTACAGTTCGTAGGGTAACGACGCACGACGGCAGGCGGAGTGTGAACGTACGTCGATACACTAACCTGGTCCGCTCCAGCAGCGGCACCGATTACACATGTTTGCCAGCAACATAAACTGTGCTACACTGGTATACTGTACCACTATACCCACCAGATCACAGGTCACTTGACTTCTTGTGGTCTACAGTGAATAGTCGCCTTGGTTCTTTCGGTACAGCCATCGGCAGAACCCACAAAAAAATACCTGGTAGTACATTCTGACATGGCTCCTACTACTGTAGTGGGTGGTGCTATAGCACTACAGTACAGTACCCACTACGTAGACTCAGGTCACGTGACCTGTGGTCTAAGTACCCATCACAAATGGGTACTATGCTTAAGTGCTACAGAAGTATGTACCTGGTAAACAATTGTTACTGCATCCGTGCCGCATCATTCCGCACCACGACTTTGTACGAACAATAGAGGCTCACGTTTTTGACTGGGTAGACAACGTAGACGTGACTGCCATCCCGACTCGTACTAAGCGGCGCGGCGTACACGTTCCCGTCCTCACCCTCTGACTTCTGGCCTGGATAGACCGGACTATCGTCTGCAAGTGATAACTCTCCCGAAGCCGAATCAATGAGCATGCTGTTCAACACGTACCCGCCTGCGCTCGTTGCTGACGTCATGAGCACCTGACATTGTCATAGAACCAAATACAATGAAAACTATCATGTGTATCGCACAGCGGCAATATTGAGCGCTTGGGGCTTACATGGACCATCAGCCCGGCTTCGGGTTACATCCTGGCATTGGGTAAGGCCGAATTTTGCAGAGCCCGGTTCAAATGCACGCAGAGTAACTACGAAAGCTGCTTGCCTGTATGCTTTGGAATCGTCAAACTAAGTTGTTTGGCCGAAACCATGATGATCAGATGTTGGTCCCAATGTTATTGGTACCCATAATCACTCAAGCTACAGCAGAGTACAAACGACACAGGATCGTCGCTATTTTCGTCAACGCCGCATAGCGCTGCCACATAACCGTACTTGTACCTGACATGTCGAGTATAGATATCAAAGCAAACCTTATGATAGGGTCGCCACCTTTGACGGTTACAATTGTTTGGCAGGATACAGAGGGCCCCACGAGACGAATCACCGGCGGTGCCAACACGCCCTAAAGTGAAGATGCCGTCCTTCAAGGCCGGGCATCAGACTCAAGTGTAGGACACCGCCCCAGTATATCACGCCAACGCACTGCCCTACTGTACCCGTACGCACAGCATACAGGGACCAGGGTACTGCAGTATAATTCCGGACGCATCATACAGCTGTCCACATCTCCGCGGTTAGTAATAGGAATCGCAAAAGCTACGATGTACATATTCGATGTATTTTATATTAAAGTTATTAAAATACAACACAGCTGTGCGTTCGACCACTTGATACCCATCTTTGCAAGCTGCGTAATAAAGTACTTCGAGCGCTACAGGCTGGTTCAGGCAAGAAACCCCAAATTTTGTCAGCCACAAATGCCGATCGCAGCGTCTACTCGAATGTAACATATTTGGTATCATACTGACCGCCATGGATACTGGAAGAGGGTGACATAGCCAGTTTTTTTGTTAAGGACCTAGGACTGGCGGTAGCGCCGAAAACGTGTCCCGACCAATCCCAGACCTTCACAGAGATTCAATAACAGTAAGGCGTTCCCTTAGGAAGAAAAAACAAAAGCTTATTTTTTTTCTGGACGAGCCGCTTCCAGGTGCTCCAAGGCATGTTTTTACAAATTTGCACGCGAATATTCGAAGAACTAACTGCGTAGGACCAGTATGAAGTCATATTAAACGCCCAACATCGAATCTACACTGAAACCTAGTAATTACCAGGCTGACCCGTAATTTGGCACCTTCACCGCACAAAAGTCCAAATGTCCACGCCGTTTTTGAGAGTTGGACCCTGACGTTTTGCACACGTACGTGTTCAACGTTCCCCTGCCGAGCGCTTTACGAATGTTTTTTTTTTCGCCGGAAATTCGGAACCCTTTAAGACCTCAACCCCCCCCCCCAAAAACCCCCCGAAATATCTGGCGAAAAAAACAACAACACATCCGTTAAAGGTTCGGCAGGGGCACATAATTAAACA
>JAYJME010001039.1:0-18192 GCA_036873775.1 Costaria costata | reverse complement strand
TTCGTTAAAGAAAATCGCTGGTTTGGGGGGGGGCTATCGTAGAAGCAGGCTTCGGTTTTGGTATCTACAGTAGGTTCTATTAACTATGGACCAACTGTTGTTAGCAACAATAGGAAAATACCTAGTCTTTGGTGTCTACAGTAGGTCCTATTGTGTCTACAGTAGGTCCTATTAACTATCGTCCCCCGTATTAGTATTATTCCTCCTGTCGAACAGCCATGAAACGTTCGTTAAAGAAAATCGCTGGTTTGGGGGGGGGGCTATCGTAGAAGCAGGCTTCACTAGAGCAAAAAAATACGTTGGTGTTTGGACCGTATCTCGAAGGCAATGTTTGGGTCAGGGGTGATAGATTGACTCAGAAAACAGTCGAAAGTGCGAACAAAGTGTGGTGACGCAGGCGTTTACGGAATGCTGGTGTCCACACAGCAGTTATTATCCCCGCGGCCTAGATTGTGCACGTATCTAGGAGATACTCATAGTAACTTTTAAAGTTGACGCAAGGGTGTTGCACTCAAAATTGAGGTGTGTAATGCCGAAACGACTCACGGCTTCGCGCACAATTTTGAACGAGTACAATATACCGAGTATTTTAGTAGTACTTTTTCAGCAGAAAAACCTTTTACAGAAATGTAACGTGCTGGACTCTTGAGCCGAGCGCGCTTCCTGTCTCGCTGTGTGAGCGTCAGCCGCCTCTCCAGCTGCTCTTGAGTGGGAGCCGGCACCGCCTCAACATCCGGTTTAGCAAGAGCGACGGTCGGCTCTGCCGAGGGCTCGGATCCAGCAGCGACGCCGCTTGGGTCCGCAGAGCCCATTCTGCTATTAATAGTGCCTGAGGTGTCGTCCTCCATCGTGCTCACAGTCTCCCTCCCCTCCCATCTCTCTCCTGTTCTCTCTCTCTGGTCGTGCGCTCGTTTCGACGAGTTTCCGTTGTATTATGAGGCGTTTTAGTGGGACGTGCGTAAATTTCCAATATCCTGGAATCCTGGCACCTCTGTCAGCCAGGAGAGATGTACTGCCAGGGCCAGTGTACTGCCAGTAGATACTGGTCCAGTACTGAGCCTTAGGAGATACCATAAAAAAATAGTAATTCTGTGTGGTGGCATCTGCTCACTTAGACGCGGTGCGACAAGTAGTGATGGGTGTGTTCCTGCGCTCGATTCCATCACCAGGGCATCACCTCTCTACTCTGCTCGATAGATCACTTTTCATTCCATTTGTTCTGCTAAGAGAAACGCATTTCAACCCCGCCCCCCTCAAGCCATAACAAGTGGTACAGCAAAACAATCCAAAACATGTACTCGTACGTAGATTGCAGATTTGCGTGTTTCAACACATTCTTGGAACCCATTTGAAAGAAATAACGGCATGCACACAACAGAGAGTAATGCACACAACAGATACTGGTAGTAAGTATAACCCGACCAGAGCAAGCAACGTCTCTCGTGATGTGATAGGCTGAACGGGGATCCTAAGCGTCACACTCGATCCGCACACCGCACAAGCACCCAAACTTGTCACTGTGCAAGCGAGACTGGACACCGACACCGTGTACAAACCTTCCAAACCTACACTAGAACGTCAAACCCATCGCCCTGCAAAGCTACAGGTAGTACAGCAAGCCTCACGGATTTGGCCGATCGCGCAAGCACCATAAGGCATGCCAAAATTTGGCCAAGACCCCCACAAACATCTTCGACGCATACCATCCAGACCAGAGATGTCTACCTGTAGCGTGCAATCTGGTATGCATGGTGTGACCACGGACCAGTAATATTTTAGACGTCGGGACGGTGCATTTCTAGCCCCACACACATTTCGAGTACCCCCCCCCCCCACCCTCCACTGGCCGCTTCATCCCCACATTTGGTTTTCGCGCGGATAACGTTTCCTATATATCCCTCTCCTCGCCGACAGCACAGTATGAGGCTTTCCTCGAGGTCGAATGGCATTCGCCAAGCATCGAACAAATCACCGAAACGTGCTCGAACTCGAATGTCATGCGCCAAGGCATCAAACAAACCGCCGAAAGGCGTGGAACGATTGTACCGTAGTAGCATCATGTGCCAGCACAGAGAAAGTTCTTGACAACAAGCCAACCTGCTATTATACATCATCTGCCACAACGTCTCCACGCCCCAATCACGGACCTCCATAATATGTTCACAGCTACTAGTATAGTATACAATATATAGAAACGTCAGCATACGATTCCCCCCTTTTTATGCTTTTGCCCTTTCTTGCTATATTTTGATTACCCAGCAGCGTGGCTTTTTCATGATCTACACGTTGTACGCCCTGAAGCAGGATACGTTGAGGGGACTAGTGTTGCTATCTCGGACTGGATGTGCGGGTAGCACAAAGAGCTCAATCCTTCCACGCACCAAAGTTACACGCCAAATATTTTGTCCTAGCCCAGCAACAACACAGGCGCCGCGCCGCACAACAATAAATCTTGTACCGACGATTGTTTCGAGTAACGCCTACCAAAGCCACTTGTTTTCCGTGTCCGGGTTAACCTTGAGCATAAAACCGGTGCATCCGCCCGCTCTCCCGCAGCCCTCAGTCCCGGCCTGTCACACGCGAGGGAACATGTAAACAGTTGCAACCTCACCGAAAGTGGTCCCCCACGATTGTGCGTTACATGTAGCAGCGGCAACATGCTGAAGAACATAGCGTTGTGACAGCATATACGCAAGCAAGCTGGACTTTCAGGGACGGTTTGTTATCGCGGAGAAACTTCACTGCCGAAGAGAAGAAAATAAAAATATTGCCGCCTAGAGCAGCCCTATCCAGGCGTTCGTTTGCGCCGACCAGCCCCGCCCGACTCGTCGAACCAAACAGGGTAGGCTTAGTACTCTTCCGAATGCCGAAATATGTGGCTACCAGGATAAAGTGTACCTATGACCTATGATACGTCCAGACCCCTGCTACGGCAGGGGTCAGGGTTTTGCTTTTTTTTTCCCATACATTAAAAACATTTATCACTGACGGAGAATCTGGACTGAGAAAAAAGGCAACAGCTACCCAATGCAGTATGCGACATGTGTTAAGATTTGGGAGTCAGGAGTTTCAGGCAGTTTTTTTTTCTTCAAAGATTAAGAATTTACAACTCAGAATTTGTGCTCAGCGAGGAACGCCACTCTAAATCCTACATAATAGCCTTTGAGAGCCTAATCTCAACGTTGAGGTCACAATAAGCCGTGAGCCTTAGCCAAAATAGGAGTTTGCTTGACTGCTGTCACGTACCGGTACTGTATATTTGGGTCGGATGTTAATATACCTAGAATAGCCCTTAGGCGGAACTGATTTGCGGATCTCTCCCACCGCCGACCGCCTTTCGGCGCGGTTTCTTCACCGGGGCGCGCACCAGCATCGCGTTCACCGGCTTGCGCCACGGATCCGCCCGATCCGCCCGCACGCGTCCCGTTCGCGGCCTCGACGTCGGGTTACACCGCATAACCCTGCCCTGTCAGCGACCTGGGTGGTGTTTCCCTCTCGCGTGCTACATAAAGTGTGTTTTCCTGTTGTTTCTTCCGGCACGTACTCTCTTACAGCGAATCCACCCTGAGGCTAAGCCATCCTGCCAGAGCGGACCGCTTGAGAGCCCCTGGGAACTCGAGATGCGTGACAGGAATTGCACCCGCGGTCAAAGTCCATGCCATCTAGGTCTCGTAGCGATGATGTCAAAATAATTTTCACCATCATCGTATAGGTACGAGGTAGAGTCTTAAAACCACAAGTACGACGAACGCCAAACCCTCAGAACAGAGAACACCGAGCCAGCTATTTGTAATAGGGATATTGAAGCAGGCTACATGCCGCTCAGCATCCTGCTCAGTAGCTTCATGAGCTGCCCTGCGCGTTGCAAGGCCAACATATTATTTCTTGGTTATTCGAGAGGGTCGATCAATCGACTCAGCCCATGAGGATGGCATGCTATTAATAGTCATCCTCATTGGATCCAGCACCGCGAGTCAGACGGGGGTTTCGACATAAAAAAGCTGTTGCAAACGGGGATACAAGCATGCACGTTGTTGTTTGCTGTGCACGCGGAGCTGGGAGTAGACGGAGGCGCGGAGATATGATGCGTGCGTCGGATATGAGGCGAAGATATTGTAAGTATCGTACGAAGTATATATAGACAGCGTGATGCCCACTAAAACAAACTAAAAATAGAGTTAACGTTTGATTATCGAAAATAAACAAATACGTCGAACTCTTGTTTTTTGCACTATTACTCGTTGGATACACCCAGCCCGTGGGATTGCATATCGGGCTTAGCGTAACCCTTCACTCTAATTCGGTTGTGGGGTGAGATACAGAGCTTCTCAGGTGACAAGCCTCAGAAACTTCAGGCGCTACCCGACCGTAGAACGTGTCTGCACTAGTCTCTCTCTACCCAGAGCCAATGTTCGACGACCTGTGCTGACGGCGCGACATCTTACGCCAAAGAAACGAGGGGATACCGAGCCGCTCCTACATCCTACATGTGGGTATAGGGCTAAAACCATACGTCGATTCATTGGCAGACTGCAAGAACACGCCGCAGCAAAAACTTCCTCCTTACGACAACGTGTCATTGAACCCGGCAGCAAAATCGAAACCAAATCTGCCTCTCTCCTCCGCCGCCCCCTCAATTCTCCCCACAGCTCACGCAACCTCCGCTGACCCAGGCGTACCTCTCGTAAGATGGCGTCAGGCGGGAGAGGTGTCCTCCTAACGGGCTTGGCCACCGAGCCAGTAGCGAGAAGCTCGTCGACAACTTTGTCCACTGCCTCCACCACCGTCCACATCGGCTGCCGCCCTCCCTCAACCTCTACCACAGCGTCGAACACCGGGGCTGCCGCGCGTTTCTCCTTCTGCATCCGGGGAAAGTTCCGTCGATAGGGAAGATTTTTTTCCCGTCGGAATGGCGAAAAGTTTCGTCGGAAGGTCAGAAAGTGCCGCGCTACTGAGGGTGGTGTCATTCCATCGGGCGCCAGGCTCGGGCGCGTTGGCGCAACGAGGAGAAACAACTGTTCTGTCGAGGTATTTTCATAGTACACATGCTAAACGTCAGGGTTCGACGGCGTTTCTTGTACCTGGTACCAGGTATGCCATACACGAGGTACCCCATACCGAAAATTGAAAGGCACATTTTCTCGTTCGTGCGCCGAACCCACCATAATTCTGCCGCGAAGTCGATTCGTCGCCGAAAGCTCTAAAGAAAAACGTGCCAAGTAGCGTGCCAGCACGCCCACGCCAAGACCACCCGCGGAATAAATATCTCCGCCTTGTACACGACAAACAGTTGCAAAGTCTCACGCATCCGACAACCCTTAGCTAGAAAAATATGAACCCCACCTTCCAAGGGTTTGTTTAGTACAGTATATATACTCTGGGGGTACCCGGGTACTAAGCCTGATTGTTTGGAACATACTCGGTTATATACGCGGGTGCTTCCAGAGCACACTCCCTACTACTATAATGCACCCTTGAAGCCTTTTAATCCCTACGGGGCTTCAGAGGAAGACATTTCACACATCGGGCAGAAGATCACGATCTAGATCATTTAGATCTAGATCATCTAGATCCTACATCTGTCGTTATGATATGTTGTGCAGAATCTGTGTAATACAGATCCAACCAAGGAAACTCAGCTAGATCATGCAGTCCACACGACGACTCCACGCTCGACAACATGTCATAGGCCTTGCAAAACATATAGACCAAGGATCTGTCAGCCCTGAACGACACAGATCATGAATGGGGATCTGATCTGTCCGAGGTGTGAAATATATTTCCGACAAAAAATACCGAATACAGCGTCGGCCACACGAAGCAGCCTAGCAAACCTACCGGTGTATGGTGCCTGTCCGAATTGCAATAATATTAGGAGCTATAAGACACACATGCGCACACCATGACGATACTTACTTGGAACAGTGCTGAACGTTCCTAGATGCTTGATAAGAGCGTAATTGTCGTCGTCTTTTTGGTCGCTCTATACCTGGGCGCTAGAAGGGTCAAAACGGCTACACGGCTTTCCTGATCCGCATACCTTCGTCGCGCCTGTCGATGTGGAGCCGTCGTCTTCCTCGCTATCAGACGCGTCCACGGGCTCCAAACCGCCAAGGGCCCCGCCTAGCAGGGGGCTGTCCAGGACGGAGGTGAGAGTTCCCACGGCTCCAGCGATCACGCGGACCCCGCTGTACAGCCACATCAACGGTTTGGGGACGGGTGGGGTTGTGATCGGGCTGGGCTTGACAGCTACCGTAGCTATTACTTGGGTGGCGCAGTAATCGAACCAACTGACTTTTAGTATTTCTCTATGTGAACACACTGCGTGCGAGCCACAAATGCACCATTTAGATACACAAGTGCAGAACTCCGCAAATTACGACAAGGAACAAACTGTAATACGAAGTACCTAGCCAACTAGTTTAGGCTACTAACTAGTTGGCGACTTATACGTAGTCAGACAACTCACAACATTAGGGACGGAGAAGGTCCACGCTTCTCGTTTTTCGTAACGACGCGGTTGCACATTTCGACGGCATCGGCATTGGTTGGCACCGGCAGCGGCAATTTTGCAGCAGCTGGGAAAGAGATCTGTGTACGTGGTCAGACATGCAGTGTTTGCCAGAGAAAATGACAGTGCAGCACCGCAGTACATGAGCATTGAGCAGACCGAGACTACGCGTACGTGGTCACGATCTGCTCAGCGCACCGTGCATGGTAGCGTCATGCATGCACCCACCGCAGTACAAATCGCGACAAAAACATGACGACATATATTTGTACGGAACGCACCGCACAGAGTACCAGGCGCGCACGTCGCAACACGATTCTCAAATAAGAAATCCAGCCTGGGTCAGTATTCATGCTTCTTGTTGGGCGTCCGTACTACTGTTGTACTAAAGTCTGTATGAATATTAGAAACCGTTCTCATAATTACATACCGGTACATATTATAATCCGTACCATATGTACGTACGACCTTTAGTGTTAGCTGTGCATGTTCGACATGTTATATCCAGACATTGCCGACAGGTTATTCAGTTATTGCAATATGGCCCGGCCGCCACCCATGCCGGCGGCAAGGCCTGTTGATAGACCCTACGAGTACATGGTAGTTGTACAACGTTTCCTGCTCTCACCGGTGTTTCATCTCGTGGCAAGCCTTGACATCTTCTACAGACGAAATTTCATCGATCACGAGCGTCTGCGGGTTGTGGTTTCGGAAGCCTTGGCGCATGACACTGCGACGGCGCCAGCAGCAAGGGTTTCAAACGAGGGCCAGCCGAGGCAGAGAAGGGAAAATCATGCTCTCTGCGTCTCCTGTACTGTAGTTGCAATCCTCGGCCCGCGAACAAATACTTCCTGAGCCATGACGCATTGGCTGGACGCCCGATTTCGAAGCGCGGGAGGCGTACTACCGTATACGATGGTTGGTGTATAGCGCACACCCCTCGGACGAATTCCAATGCCGTAATATCTATCTCGACGACCGTTATTAAAGTCTAAACGATTAAAGCGACGCATCTATGGAAAAATCTCGACGACATCTCCCGAAAGCCGACATTTTCGTTGTTTGTTTAACCCCTTTAGAACCGCAAAAGATTATCCCACACGATTTCCAAGTAGTTTTGTCCCCAAAAACCGTTTCAGGCTCTAAATGGGTGAAGGCTGGTTTTGGAGGATACCGGCTACAAAAAGCGTCCGAGGGGGGGTTGTTGTACACCGTCGTATACGACGGTCTTAAACCCATTCACTACTGCAAAAATGATCCTACTCTATTTCCAAGTAGTTAATGCCCACAACCGCGAGCGGAGTTCTAAAGAGGTCAAAAGTCGACGTCATGAGGCAAAAGACGGCGAGCCTCTCTTGCCGTGCATGAGGGAGCAATGGTTATACGCCGAAGATATAATCGCAGGGAGGGGTATCGTCTAGAAAGCTCGGCCGGAAACAATCGGTCAAGGCTGGGATCAGAACGATGCGGACGAACCAATCGTGGGCACCTGTGCTGCGAGGTTTGGGGCGGTACCATGATTCTCCTGCTCTCCCCGATGGCCCTTCGATGCGGGACAGTCCCTTCGCCGCCGATATCGTTGCGTGTGTCCACAATCAAGACGCTCTTTCAAGACGCGCACACCGGTACATACGGCAACGGGGACACGAGAAGAGGCAGCGTGTACAAAAGAGAGCGTGGTGAGCTGTCGAGACTCCAGTGCGCAGTGAACACAAACATCGTCGACCTTGCACTCTTATTGCGGTGGTTGAGCCCACAAACCACCGCGAACCTTTTTAGTTGATCCGCTCCCGCCGGGACACAGACCAAGAAGAGCACCGGTCACATCAAACGGTGCCTGACAGTAGCACCTCCGAAGCAACAGTCACTAACAACGGGGCGAGACTACACCCACCATTCACGAATAAAAATTCCTGCATGCGCTTAATCAACGAGCTTGGCCTCACTTCCTTGCGTGCGCTCCTCGCGCGAAACGAAACGTTTCAGCTCTTACCTCTTACCCCTTACATTGCTGCAAAAATACTCCACAAGCACTAAAAGCAATGTGTCTCCGCGAACGTGCGTGCAGCTCTTAACCACTTTAGAGCCGGAAACGGTTTTTGGGGACAAACTTACTTGGAAATAGTACGGGATACTTTTTTGGGTAGTAAAACTGTTGGCGTGTTAAACCGCTCAAGCATGCCCCCTTTTCTCACACGCTCATATTATACGACCTGAGTCGCCCGCGTTATTTCCAAAGGAACTAGCCTCATTCCCTCAGAAACGTATCCGTTATTTACTTACCATGCTGCGCCCACCCTTCATTCACTCAGCATCACGTGCGTTTTTTAACGTCCCATGCCGCCCCAGCCCCGCCGCAGACACCCTGCGCACGCGCGGAAGCTACAGCGAACCCGGGGGCTAAACTACGTGTTTCCCAAAAGGCCCTGGTTGCGCCCAGCGCTCGTTACATTATCTCCCACCTCGTAGAACGATAGCTTGCGGCACACATCCCGCACAAGCGTGGTCTTTCCAGAAGTGCGGCGGCCCAACACGAGGATCGAAGGGGCTGACGGGGTCCGCCCACCTGCGTGCGCACACGATGGGGCCATTTCGAAGTGCGACGCCTTGTCAGCTCTGTTGGATGTCCGCCTTGTCAGCTCTGTTAGATGTGTGACGCTCTTGCACAGGCCGGACACAGCATCGACGTACCGCTTCTCCCAGCACCAGACTACTCGTACTATTCCTACTGCCGTATAGCATATAGGGCTCTAGTCCAAGGGGTCATAGTATTCAGGACCCACGATTGACCCAAAAAGCCATAGTATGCCCTTGTTGTTACTTTACGCACCAAACTAGGTTATGATTACCGCAATAGTGTAGCTGGTATCAGTGAGTAGTGGTGCTTTCGAAGAAGGAGAATGGTACTCATGCGATCACGGTACCGCCCGCACAATGCCGCCATACCTAGTGAAAACCCGCATCGCATTGCCCTATGACTTGCTTGAAGGGCTCTTTTTACACGTATTGCCGAAACAACCTCGCAGCTGCGAGAGAAAAAAGCTCGTGGAGGGGAAGCGTAAATAGTACAACTTGAGATGTGAAATATTGCAGCAAGGGAAAAACGAGTTGGTATATGCACTCGTGGGTGAGGAGTGCACGCAAGAGTTTTCAGAAAAATTAAGAGTGCTCGCGTCAGCAAAAACTCTGGTCATGGAGATCTCGCGAACTCTACCCGGCGAGGCTTCAGTTTTTGCAATTGTGGGCAGACGGTACTAAAACAACCTGTACGAGCGAGATTCCCGTCATTAAGACCACAACAAGCTGCTGCCGGATCCCCCCCATGGGGGGGAGCGGGGCATTGCGCATGCTCGTAATGCAGGGTATCTAACTGCCGACCCTTGTGCTAGGGCAAAGCTGCACAGCGGTACAACAGCGTTGCACAGCGGTACAGCAGCGTTGTACCAGGTATGAGTTATTCTGTGTTACGCTGGAGTAGCATATTGTAGTAAGACTATCGCACTATTATTAGAGTAACATATTCCAGCGGGACCAACCCTTCGACAGCCGCGAACCAACCAAGATGCGGCCGCATCACGGCGCGGGTGTTAGAGGAGCAGGCGCACTCACCTTGCTTGGGGTTGAAAAGAAGGTCGTCGATCGCGTCGCTGACGTCCTTCACGAACCCCCTGATTCGAATGGTCACTCCGTAGATGGTCCCGTTCTGGCGAGGACAGCAGTTGGCGACCGCGAAACCAAAGGCGAGAAGGTGTACAGTTGAAAAGCAGTCAACCTTTCTCTGCTTGGCATGCTTTCTACGCTGAGAATTACCGCGTTCCCTGTCGAGCAGCTGCGGACGGACCACTCTAGCCACACTCCCACTGTTGCTGTGCAGCTAATCCGGTAAGACTGAACGAAGCCCTTTACAAGCGCACCCACGTTTTCGGGGACACAATACTAAAAAAGTTACAGTAGACTGAGATTATGTTTTGCAGTCTTAGGGTACCTGCTGTTATTTTTACTACCAGGTAGTGTATTCGTCAACTGAGGCGTGCTACGATAGAGGTGCACCGCTTTTTTTCTGAGGCTCCTCAGTTTAGGAGCTCTGTACTTCACCCACATACTGGTTTTGAGTCAAACGAACGTGCAGCCCGATTGAAAAGCCCATAACCTAGGTATACAAAGGAACCATATAGCAAAACAGGAACGACACCCGGACGAATTTGGGTTAAGGAGCTCCGTCATTCAGAAACAAACATAGTAAAAAAATGCTACCTCTATCGTAGGACGCGTCAACTCCAGAGTGGTGGCGGTATGAAGCAGTAGCAGTGAGCTCCATACGCCAGTATGACCATATATGTTGCTGTCCGCAGGCGCCGAACGACCGAACACGAGGAACAGTAGCCTTTTGCAGGGGGTCATATTAATCAGAACCCACGATGGACCCGAAACATATTTTGTATGCCTTTATTTTTACACGCCATACTAGAAAATTGTATTACTGCTGTTGTTGTTGTTTTCATTATTATTATTATTATTATTATTATTATTATTATTATTCCTACTATTATTGTTATTGTTATTGTTATTATTGTTATTTTTCTTGTTATTATTCTTCTTATTTTTTATGTCCCCGCGTCAAAAAGTAAAATAGTGGTGACGGTACCTTATCGCGCATGACTCCTACGCTGTGCAGCAGGCCGTCAAAGCCGGTCCTGTTGTCCGTGTCGAGAAGGCCGCTGTGCTCGAACTTTCCCACGACGCTGTTGATGTGGTAGCGAGTGACCAGCACCTCTTCATCATCGCACAGGTACACCTTTCCAATTCCTGAGGTAAACAGCGCGACGCCACCATTTCGTCAGCTCTGATATCATACACGCGTGTGTGTGTGGCCAACCTGCCTTCCGCGTCTCCAAAATAAAGGCAGCTGTTGCCATACACGCGTGTGGCCAAACGGCCTTGCGCGTCTCCAAAACGAAGGCCCGCCGAGAAATGCAAGTGTGATGTACAGTCGCGCATTTTTTTGTTGACATTGGCTCTATACGGTAGATCGCTGGTGGCAACAAGACTAACATTTCGAGGGTGGGTTCAGCAAGGTGTATACTCTGCGGGTACCCGGGTACATGCATGCCCGAGATGCGTGCGGCGATAGGTGTAGCACTTATCGGTCCAAAATGTCACTGGGAACTGAAGGGAACGCTCAACCGAGGAACTGCCCAATCAAATCATTTCGAATTTTTACGAATTTTTCGTTTTTTGTATCCTGATCATGTCACTGGGATTGCTCATCGGGTTAAGAGTACACATTTTGTCCAAGTTTGCTGCTTGGGGAGATATAGAGCCCCTCAAATGAGCTACGGTAGTTGCCTCAGAAAATACTAGGTACAACCCTATCGTAGCATGCGTCCCGAGTATCACCAATATAAATCGGGTGTGGTACGCGTGTGCGCCATATAATATATATATATACGAAGTATATTATATATATACTTCGAAGTATATATATATATATATATATATCCCACGCAGCTTGCAAAGTTGAGTTTCGACGAAATCCTCCATCTCACAGTTGACGTTTTTATCTTTTACAATATATATATATATACCCTACTCAACACACCCTTGGCAACACTTCACCACAGCACCGGTCACTGTAAAAGCGGAATAACAGCAAAGTGGCAACACGTAATACCATTGCGTAAGCACGAGCATCATGACAAACTCGTCTCACGTCCAGAATTGGCAGAATGGTTTCATATGCTAGCTTCAGGTTTCGGCAATCGGTTGAATTTTAGATATCGTGATGGTATGGGCGTGGGGCAAAGTATATTGGCATGGCATTTCAACCGGAGCCTCGTCACACGGCGCTGGTAAAGCGCCCAGGTGCACTCAAGGTGCCCTGTACCCATGGTTTCGCTGCATGAATCCGGTGTGCAACGTGTTATGAGCTTGGGCGTGCAACCCGTTCCGCAGACAAAACACAGAGGGGTTTGCTCGACACAAGGCAACGCTACCGTTACGCTCAAAAATATGACGGGAGTCGAACTGTTCCTACAATGCGTTTCGTAGAGGAAGTAGTTCACGCCGCCGCTTGGGATGGGGCTGCTGCAAAGCAGCGGACAGCAACTTATCCAGTTTTACAGCCAATCAAGCTGCTTCATAGCATCAGGGCGCCGGTGCCTCGACGATCGGTTGCGGCGACTTGGCCATGCTCTGCTACCTGTTAGCTGCAAGAAGTATAAGAACAACCGAGACCAAACACAACGCGCCCTCCCGGCTCCATCGACAAGCACCGTCGTTTACCCCCAGGAAAAGGGGTGATGTGGTGTATGTGTACTTTATACTTATGCAGTTGGCTACATAGAGTTCGGGCTCTTACGTACGGGAAGTCAGAGCCCAACTGTGTTCCAAAATTGTCATCATCACGCCCAGTCGTCTGTGGCCACGAAAATGGAAGGGTTGTCCTCCATCGTAATCTGTTCGAAATGGTAGCCTAACACGCCCCCCGCAAACCCCTCGGGTTGCTGTCTCACCTCGCACGAGCGCTCTCGGCCTAGTGCCCTGATCCAGCACAATCTCTTCCAAGCCAGAAACTATGTCCCTGCCAGCGAAGGTGTTGAACGGATCAATACGGCCAAGGTCAGCTTCGCTTGTCAATAGAGCAACCCTTCTGCCGGACCTTAAACGTTTTCGCTACCGAATGACGGAGTTCCTTAACCCTTTTTGGGGCCAGGTATAGCGACGAAATAAACACCAGGTATGAACTTGGTCGTATCAACCCTCTACGAGAGATGTAAACGCGTAACAGCAGTGCGAGTAGGATTAGGCCGCATCCCGTGTCGTACCAGTCGCACGACTCCTTGCCTTGTAGTTCGGGCACCAATTTTTTTTATCGTTCCCCTCCCAAGCAGTGGCCAATGCTGCAATCGTCGCTTATTGTTGCGAATTTTTCCTCTGAATCTCCAAAAGGGTTAAAGCATCGAGGTTTTTCCTTCCCACCTTTTACCTCCCGGCCGGTCGACGGCCTGTGCATGTTGCAGCGCACATTTGTCTATGCTGATACCTGGTATATGTATAAATCAAAACCCCAGCGGTAGTTCGGTACCGCCGATTTCGCTGTTCGAAACCCCTCCCTTCCCCGTGGGGAAGACTGGGTCCCCACCTACCAATAGAAGCCAGACGGCAAGTTATCCCAGCAGCGTTAGCAAACAAGAGGCCGCTGCCCCTCTACAGCCCCCCTACCTCTCAGACAGCGCATCCACGACGAAGATGTTGGGCAAGTGCTTCAGCATGTCCAGCACGTCGGCATCCTCATCATCCTGCTCACAGCCACTCGAAGCGTCAGACTCGCTTTCGCCGTCACTTTCCAGACCGTCGCGGCTGACCCGAGAAGCCTCCTGCTGGGAGGGCGCCCCCGACGTCCTGAAGCAGGCCCAATCCACAACCACAAACACAGCAGCACACAGCACACAACGTCAATAGACAAGGCGCTGAACATTGACAGTAGTTTTTGATGGGCAGCAACAACGGCACCACGCCCCCAAAACAATGGCCGCCTGAAGACGCGAGCAGAGTCCACATGATGTATTGCGCGTTCGCGTCCATCTTCACTAGCTGGTCAGATACACTATGGGAGCTCTCGGCAATCATCACGTGCAACTAAAATGATACCGACCGCTCTCTACTAAAGTGATACCGACCGCACTCTATATACGGGTGAACATAGTAATGATAACCTACTGCAATATCGCATGTAAAAACAGGGGAACGTATGGTTTTTGGGCCCATCGTGGTTTCTGATTCCTGTGCCCTCTCGTAATAGTCGAGACAAAAAAATCATGTTCAGCCTAAAAACGCTCTGTATGATTAACACAGACTTGTCGCTCGTTCCCTCGCTCGAAAACTTCCCATCTTCACGACTCCGAGAGCGATGCCGACCCTGATAATACAAAAATACCGCGATCAATTGCGGTGCTCGGCCATCAAGGCCACGCCCGTGCAGGTAAGGGTGTCGCGATACGTCGCGACACGATGGTAATCACAGGCGTCGTCCTAGCCACGTTTACCTTCAAGCTTCGGAAGTAGTTCAAAGGGACAAAAAACCGTAGGGCTCACTACCGTGGACAAACTGGTGTATCATCAAATGTACCTAGCGTTGTTCAAATCGCCACAGATACCTCACCAACACCGCCCTTAGCCGGATAAGATAACACTGCTCAAATCTAGCCACGCATTTTAGCCGCTACGACTCGTTCAAGAAACGACCTCCGGAGTGCAACAGCAGACCGCACCTTGAGTCCTGGGACCCAGGGACGCAAGCGTCGCCTCCACGCGCCGCCTCTTTCACGTCTTCGCCCCCACCCGCGTCGCCCCCTCCGCGACGATCGCTGCTCGAACCGTTAACATTGCCCCCTCCCCCCTCGCCCCCTCCCGACCTCGCGAAACTGCCGGAGGCAGTGTCTGACGAGACCGTGGGAAAGCTGCCGAGGTTTCCAAACGTAATATTTGCCTCCCCGCTCTCGTCCCCCTTGCATTCCCCCGACCAAGCCGGAGCCGCGGGGGCGGCGGGTTCGACTTCTACTTCCGGCGCGAACGTTACGGTTCGTCGATACGGTGTTTTCGGTTTCCCCCCGTCTTGGCGCTTCAGGGCCGAAGGCGCTGGGCTACTTGCCGTCTCCACCCCATGTTTCTTCTCGTCTTGAGTTTGGTTTGCGGATGGGGGAGGAATGTATCGGGGCTTAGGCGTTGGGCCGGAAGTCGCCTCCTTTCTCGCCCCTTCTGAAGAGCGGGTCTCTGGAGTGGGCGGTGTGTCGTGAGAGGCACCTGCCCCCCTGCTTGAGCGGGAGTTCTCAGTCGCCGGTAGTTCTGGTGTCTGCACACGGAGTCGTTGGAATTGACGAGCATTTTTTTAAAGCGTACACGGTTCACGCGCGCGAGTGTCAAGGGGGTGTTGTCGCGTTGTGAACATGGGGACTGAAATTGCTAGGGCTGTAAGTTGCCTGGACTTCCCGGCCAGTTATTAGCTGGCTGTCAAAGCCAGCCAACTAACTGACTTTTGTTGACTAGTCGGTTGGCACTATTTGGTTTCATTGTACATACAAAAATACAATAAAATATAAACCAACGACCTTCGGCACTGCCATCGGCACCGGCACCGTCGATGGCGATGGGTTTTGGTGCGCCATGGGTTGCAGTAGACCTGTCAGCTCTCTCTCCCGCCTTGAGCGAGTGGTCCCACGGGAAATTGCGCACCCCGTAGCAAAGAAGCCTTCCGTAAAGGACGCAACCCAAATAGTTGGATAGTTGGCACCGCCGCAACTGTAATACCTAGCCAACTAATAACTAGCTGGCGACTTTTAGTCATCCAACTCACAGCTCTAGAAATTGCGGCTTAATTCACACACCAGTTCGCCTTGCCAGACATTTGGTCAAAATACAGCCGAAAATGAAAACACGGCCGTCACAACAGTATCAGCACGTCGAACTATTGCGGGGGGGGGCTAGCAATCGGAACCTACGATAGACACAAAATCTGTGCTTTCCCCTAGTTTTACTAGCCATATTTGGCTATGTTCATTATGCTCCTCCTTAATAATTGTTGTTGTTGCTTTGTTGATGTTGTCGCGGTTGCTGCTGCTGTTGTTGTTGTTGTTGTTGCTGTTGTTGTTGTCATTGTTGTTGTCGTTGTTGTTGTTATTGTTGTTGTTGTTGTTTTTGTTGCTGTTGTTGTTGTCCTCACTTTAACTCGCCGTAAAAACCAGGTCCGTTGTCACGGAACAGGCTCCAATAACTTTGGAGTTGAAGAATACTCCGGGAAAGATAGAAAATATACAACAGGAATACTACGCATTGAAACTCAAGCAAATCGTACACCTCAGGTGAAAAACATGCGTTGCACGACTGGCAACAGGACCCCGAGGCGACCGCATACTACCAAGCAGAAAAAAGAAAAAGAAAAGGAAATGAAAGCAAAACGAAACGAAGCAAACCAAACCAAATCGAAAGGTAAAGTAGAAAATGGGAACCGTGGAGTGGGGCAAGGCTACGCAGTTAAGAGTTTCAACCCTCACACTCCACGGAACAACGAGCACCGTGCGTGCACACAGAGGAATGCTAGCTATCACCCCCCCTCTGTTCTTGTATGTATTTAACCTTGTCGCATCGCTGCCGACAGAGAGGCAAAAAAGGGCAACAGAGGGGGACAGGGGCGTGAGGAGCGGGCTCGCGTGCGCCGTCCACCGGCTCAGAAAAGCTCAGAAAAACGCTCAGAAGAACGCTCGGAAAAATGCACAGATGATGGATACAACGCTCGCGGGGTATTCTTTGTCGGGAAACCCTCCATGAACCCGATTATTAGCAGAAATAGCGCGAGCTGTCCTCCCATGTTTGTCGAAAACGACGCTGACCTAGTTCACGTCACGTTATTACAAGACGGCAACGCTACTATATTACAAGACGGCACAGCAAAGCCCCTCCGAGAGCTATGGTAAAACCGGTATGTACAAGGCTAGCGTGCCCTAAACGGTATAACACTCCCCCCACCGGGAGCAGCCAATGACAAGCGCGCCTCGAAGGACATACCTGGTATACCACATCAGCAATAACGGTTCATCCACCGTACACGAATTAAAGCACAAAAGCATACAGCGGGTCTGCGCCGTATACACAACGCCCCCCTGTGCTTTCGGAAAAAACGCAAAAGTTTTTCTCCTGCTACCCAGACTGCAATACACATCCCCCAGTTCTTGGCGCGAGGCTGCCAGAACCTATGTGGAACGAAAACTCTATACCACCCCCTGTCCCTCGCGCTCGCCTTTTGGAGCTCGTAACTGGCCAATGTTTTGCCGGGATTTCCATCGATTCCAGGGCCCACGTCGACAAACGTCATTCGCCTCCAACCTTTGCACTTGGCCTCTGCAGCGTAGTCGGCCTTCATCTGAGAACGCACGGGGACCAGACGTGCAGGACATTATTAGTCAGGCGATGACAGGCCGCCGAACTTGCTGCATCGTCTTCACGCGCGGCGCCTTGTGCGAGCAACTCCAGTACGGTGTTATCTACGGTGCGATCGTGTCTTGGATATCATAAACGGCCTGGGTGACAATACCCTATGCCAAAGTACTACACGCTGGGGGTAGAGTAATCAGCCACGGTTCACAACACAGCAATAGCCAGGAACAGGAAGATGAATCAGGAATGGAAAGGGGCAGGCTCATCAAGCGGCGTCAGTAGTAAGACACAGGGTTTCCCATGTTTTGGAGACGGATGTTCCACTGATTCCAATGGACGGGGGGGTGGGGGCTTGGGAGACCGCCTCCAACCAAGAAGGCGTTGGTTCGAGCGGGTGTATTAAAGCAAGCGCGGCATATTGATGTCATCTGAGCTCAGAGATTGAGGGGAACAACGATAAGACTGAATGCATAGATCAAAGGTATTTGAGGCGAGAAACTCATCCAAACATGAACCATAAAA
Source organism: Costaria costata (assembly GCA_036873775.1). Classification (NCBI taxonomy): domain Eukaryota; class Phaeophyceae; order Laminariales; family Agaraceae; genus Costaria; species Costaria costata. The sequence continues at coordinate 230 of JAYJME010001039.1, read as the reverse complement.
ATGCTGCAATACCACAAGTGTTGTCCTTGTCACGTTTAAAGCTAGCGGGGAGATGAGCGGAAAGCCCCCGAACAGGAACAGCATAACGACGTTCGGGATCAGGGCCTCGGACATGAAATGAAAAGCCGGCGAAGCAATCACCCCACGAAATATCAAGCACGAAGACGAGGGGGGGGGGGGGGGGTGTACTCATATAATGAACGGCCGTAGTCGAATGACCATAGACCCTC
>JAYJME010001038.1:0-18194 GCA_036873775.1 Costaria costata | reverse complement strand
CGGAGGTATTCTTCCACTCCAGAGTTGTTGGAGCCTGTCCTGTGACCACGGACTTGATTTTGGCGATGAGTTAATGTGAGAACAACAACAACCGGACACACACACAAACACACTATCATACGCCATTTTGGCGTTGGGCACCGGCAGACCTGTGACAGCGCAACTCGTCGTATTTTTGTCGGCCGGAGTACCGAGGTTGGTGCTCGATTTTAAGTTGATGGAAAGGATTTTAATGTGAAAAACAACAACAACGGCAGCAACAACAACGACAACAACAGCAGCAGCAACAATATTGCCGGAATGAGTGCCTTGGATTGCTGTGAACGCCCCGTGGGGCGGCAAAAAAAATGGCATAAAAAAAACACCCCGGGGCGAACTGAAGAGGTTGGGGGGCGAAAAAAACAAGAAGCAAAACACAAATAAATTACCCTGTTGGGGGCTTTCTCGATTTTTTTCTGTTTTGGGCTTCATCGGCGGTATTTTTTTATTTTCCCAGATTATTCTACTCTGTTACTCATTTTATGCCTAGTCTATGGAGTTTTTTTCGTCAGATTTTCACACTCAAATTCGTCACAATCAATTTCTTCAGGTTTTTTACGTTTGTTTTCGTTAAAGAAAACATTTTCAGGTTTCACTTTCGTTTTCGTCAATGCTGTTTTCAGTTTTCACTTACATTTTCGTCCAAAATCGTTTTAGTGAGTTTAAAGAGCCTCTTGAGTGAGAACCCCCCCGTAAAACTTGGGGTGCACAATCCCCTACCGTAGCATGTGTCCCGCGCAGCTGGGGTATGTGTAGGGGGTAGGCACATGCTAAGCAGCCCAACGAAATAAGATGTACGACGCGCGCGCAGCATTATGATCATGGTGCTGCTGCACGCTCTTTTAGCAAGGGAAATAGAACCACCCTTACTTGTCGCTTCTCAGGTCGCTACAGCTGGGCCCCAAACGGTTTTGAACGGAGCGCTTCGACGTACCGACTGTCGAAATCGCATGGATTTATTTTTTCGTTTGTCGTGATCGCGCGTGTCAAAACCCGATTCCAGTTCGACAACCATCACTACCAACCGCAGGCCAACACCGTAGAGAGGAAATTTGACGTGTGTTCATGTTAGCGCCGGTCGTTGCAGCTGGCCAAAAAACTCTATGAACACAATGTATAACTCGAGGAGACTCGGCAAGCTGATATTGGCCATGCAGTCGACTGTGCGCCATACGGCCGCGTGATGGAGTTGCGTGACCAGACGGCTGCGCGATGGAGTTTGGTGACCAAACGGCGTCTTTTGTGGAATTGCATGTGGAGTTGGCGCTATCAGGTCAAGGGGTAAGGGTTGATGTAGATGCTACCGATTATACGCGGCCTCGGTGTAACAGTAGGGCGGCGAGGTAGCTGGATTTCACCGCTAGTTGTTTCGTTGGGTCGCGGAGTAAGCCGACTAACCGACTTGTAGTGCTGTTCAATAAATAACACACCCGTTCGAGCCACAAACGCGCCAGTGAGATTGATACAAATATGCAGAACTCCTAAACTTTCCGCAAGCACCTAACTTGTAACACATATTTCGGGGGACCCTAGTTAATAGGACCTACTATGTAGACACAATAGGACCTACTGTAGACACCAAAACCTGTATATTTCCCTATTTTTGCTAGCAATATTTGGTCCACAGTTTATAGGACCTACTGTAGACACAATAGAACCTACTATAGACACCAAAACCTATATATTTCCCTATTTTTGCTAACGATATGTGGTCCTATTTACTACGGTCCCCCGTAATAGCCAAGTAGTGTAGATTGTAGTACTTGTCTGTAACACTACTGTAAAAACTAGTCGGCCGCTTGTGGTCAGCCAACTCACAGCACTAATAAATGAACATGCCTGGTAGTCGTTTCGCACGGATGTGATTATCAAGTCGCTCGCGTTCTTGCCGCTAACTCTTCTCGACAGGCGCTTTGGGTGTGGCCGCGATGGGCACGCTGGGCTTGTCAAGTCCGGTCTCCGCCGCGGGGCTATTCGACGTCGGCCAAAACGACAAGGTGGGCACCCCCGTGTTTGTTTTCTCGTTCTGGTTGGTCGGTCTCTCGGGTCGTTTCGTCCTTATCTTCGAACAGTCTGTATCTATCACCCCCACGACTACTAATTGTTGTCGGTAAGCAACAACAAATGGGGTTGCCTTGCTTATTGCTTACCAGGGTATTCGGGCATTTGTTGTTTGGTTAAGCATGCTTATTATTTACCTACTAGTATTTGCTTCTTTGGTTTGTATGTGGTTTACTATAGCATACTAAAGCCCTTATTTCTGATTGTATGGCATTTTAGCATGGTCATAGTAAATCCATACCAGGCACGATTTATCTGTACACTAGAACACACGCACGCTCTTTGTTTGTGTAGAGGTTACAAAGGGCATCCAAAAACCCATATATATACTATATTGGCGTTTTGTACTTGTATACCATGCTACAGTAAAAAACCATGCAACTAAAATATTCAACTAAGCAAGACCCAGTTGCTTTGATTAATGCTTGCAAATAAGCAACCAGAATAAGGAACAGGGTGTATGCTCATTTATGTTGCTTACCAACACTACCCGCGATCTGTAAGACACGTTACTTCTGCCGCGGATACGCCGTTTTTTCCTGTGAACAGTCTAGGCATCAATAGTCTACGCATCGAGTAGGCCTCCTTTTAGACGTTACGTTGCGGCACACTATTTGGTAGAGACTGGCGCCTACTTTAATTGGAAAACCGTGTCATTGGGCTTCGTCAAGGCGTTTTTATCAGGAATCCGCGCGACGGGGTGCTACGACATACCAGGTATACCCTACAATAGGGGTGGCGCCTTTCGTCCAGACGATTTGTGACTTAACCCCTTTAGAGCCGGAAACGGTTTTTGGGGGCAAAACTACTTGGAAATAGTGTGGGATGTTTTTTGCGGTATTAATAGTAAAAGTGTTAAGACGGGCGCCTCAACTGGGGCGCTACCCAAGACACGTGCTATTAGTATACGATAGAGGTATATTTATAGCATTTTTTGGGTGAAACGGTTTCTGGATGACGGGGGGGGCTCCTTAACCCTTTTGCTCCCGCTAAAAAGTATCCCACACTATTTCCAAGTAGAGTTGTCCCCCCAAAAAACCGTTTCCAGCTCTAAAGGGGTCGTTGACCCAAAATCATCGTCGGATTTTGTTTCTTCTTATTTTTTTTCTCGAAATGTTTCGTTGTATACGATAGAGGTGTTGCTCCATATTCTGGCTGAAATGGTTTCTGGTTGACGGGGGCCCCTTAACCCTTCTACTACCGCAAAAGCACCCAACACTATTTCCAAGGGATTTTGTCCCCCAAAACCGTTTCCGGCTCTAAAGGGGATATAACCCAAAATCGTCGGATTTGTTTTTTTTTCTATTTTTTTTTTCGAAAGGTTTCGTTGTATATCGGGTAGCACTTGCACTTCTATCCAACAACGTGTTTCGGTAGGGTGTAGATGCTCTTGAGTTGATGAGCCTCAGAAAAAGCATGTAACAACACCCCAACTAGACTAATAGTACCGTCTACCGCTCTTAAACCGTACCATGCGCCCAAATACCGTTTTGCGCACCATTTGCGCGTTTGAATCGTATTCGCCACAGACCTCAGGTGTTCGTAGAGGCCGTGGGAATGTTCACCGGGTGGCGGCTTCATTTTGTTTCTGGTCAAAATCGTGTGATCCAGACGGGGTGGGGTGTAGAGCTCCTGAAGGGGGGAGGAGGAGCCTCGGGGATGTTTAAGAGTGCATCCCTGCCGTAGGATGTGCCGTGCATGCACCGATAACGCGCCAGCTGGTCGATGTCGTTCACACCCTCATATGTCTCAACATATGTACTACAAGTCTATGCTTTTTTGTTTACTGTAGATATACCTTGCCCATCGTTTTGGCCGTGTAGGAGCACAACTACAGTAGTCGAGCGAGCTCATCCCGGAAAACTCGCGACATTTCCGAGCGAGCTCATCCCGTCAAGCTCTCGACATTCCGCCCTTATCAGCCCCCAGCCAATGCTTGACTCGCTGGGCACCTTTGTTAACATCCCCCCCCCCCTGTTGCCAGATCGACCTGGAGGAAGTGCCCCCGCGCATCGTCATCGGCCAGACCCAAAGCATCAAGTGGTCTACCGTAGCTCCCTCCATCGCCGCTTTGCGTGCTCAAGCCCGAGAGCGGTTCGCCAAGACCGGTGCCAAGGGCGGTCGCTAGGTTTCTTCCTTTTCGAACCAAACCCCGGAAGGGGCGGATGTTACGGTTGGCCTGGAAGTGGCAGACGCAAAAGGTTCTCCTGCCCTGGGTGACGGGTTCACCGCAACGGTGATATCGCCTCCGGGGCAGTACCTGCGAGACGACCACGCGACCGCGCCGGGCATGGTGCCGTGGGTCACGTTCATGGCCCGGATCCCGAAGAAAGGGTACGAGCTGACCGACCCGCTGTCGATGTTCGAGGTGTACACGGGACAGGGGGGCGAGGAAGGGGTTTCCATGTACGCGGCGGTGAAAAAAGCAAGCGAGTAAGAAAGGTCGTGACTGGTGCTATACGATAGGGGGAGGCAACTTCAAGTCTTTTAGTTTTTGTTTTTGTTTTCAGTCGCATCAGAGCCATTCGGAAAGAGTGACTAATTTACCCTAGGAATTTACAGTGTTATAAAATTTTTGTATGCTTTTTGATTTTGCGATATGCACCGCCAACGCGTGCTACAATGGAGGAAGCAATTTTTGGCTATAAAATAGTTTCTGAACGACGGAGCTCCTTAACCCAAAAATCGTCGGGATTTCGATTCTTGTTTTGCAATAAAAGTTCGTTGTTGTACCTTAGGACATGGGATGGTTCATCGGGTTCAGCTCACAATATTTCTCAAAGTTGAGTTTTGGATGAGATACAGAGCCCCCCCAACTGGACAACCTTATAAAAAAGAAGGTGCTCACCCTACCCTTGGGATCGTTCGTTATATACTGCGCTAAAAAATAAAAACAAGCACCACGTTTGGGAGAGGTAAGGCCTCCTACCGTAGTCCCCGTCTCGTCCGACACGTTTTTGTATGACGCCCGGCCCAGTGCCTCCCTATCTATTTTGGGCTAGGGGACAGCGACATGCCGCTCACGTTGGCCTTTTGTCCATTTACCGCATGGTTTGCCCTTGTGTGTCGTTTGCGTAGCCGTTGTCCGCTACCAGCAACTGTTGCGGGCAGCGTCCTAGCTGCCTCGCTAAGACTCACCTTGCTTACCCTCCTTGAGTTCTTCCATAGACCAGATTACATCAAGAGTTCTGTCATTGCTCCGTTCATAAGATAGCGGAGCAATCAAGTTCAAGATCGCAAGCGATAAAGCCGATACACGAGGCTCGCGATCACGGTCACGATGCGTGCATGCGAGCTCATGTGAACTCATCATAGCGATTGGTTAGCCTTTTTGCATGTTAGTCACTTTGGTTAGCCTTGCACTTTTCTTTCATTTCCATGGGACAGCGTTTATAAAACACTGGGATTACCCAGAGTCTTGCCGCATACAGCATGCGCAACCTCCAGGGGGAGGCGTTACGATCCGGCGGGTGAAACCATCTGCCGTATGAAACGCCTCTCCTCAACCCACAGAGAAGACCGCCCTATCTCTGCGCCCAATGCTTCGTAGCAGCAAGCCTCGACCCATTGTATTTCTTACCTCCCACACCGCCCCCACAACACCCCCCCCAAGTCTGGTACGGTCCACCAGAGCTTGAAAGAGGGCGGTCCCGGACAGTGGAGCTTCCGCCACCTTCACAGCCAAACCCGCCATTTATGCAAGCGGTCTAGGCTGCAATCGCGCCAGCTCCCTCCCCCATTTTAGCCCTTCGCGGTCGAATTCCTTCCAATCTTCATCCTGCTTTTAGCCAGACCCGCCGATTGGCCAAACAGTTGAGGCTGAAGTCGTTGCCAGCTCCTTCCTCTTTTTTAGGTCTTGGCGATCGGACTTCTCCCAATCTTCATCTTTCCCGCCCCCTTCCGGACAGTTCATTCGCCGATCTGGGTCACTGACACACCTCTCCGATTAACTTCTTTATCCAGCTTCGAAATTCTGCAAACTCCCTCCTAACCTTAATCGCCAGAGGGGGTGCTTCACGCATCTCTGCTCTGGAAGCTGATTATCATTCTCCCCTACTGCTGTAGTTGACACGCCTGACGAACAAGAAGAGTGGTCTGCACAGCAGTGGTGCAATACCCACAAAAGCGTGAAATGCACCCAGCTGAATTTGAGGTAAAACTCTTTCTCACCTCATCCTCGCTCCGTGCTTACCCAACCCCGACGGAAGAATGAGCAGGTGCAGCGGAGTGGAACTCCCTCACCTCATCCACGTTTACAGTAGTCAGTTGGATAGTGCTCACATACTCACGTGTGCCCAACGTCTCGCGAGAGCCTACGACCGGTAAGCGTGTAACACGGTGACGCCAGAGTGAAACTCCCGGCACGTCATATGCCCGATCCTCAGGCCAAGGGCGCGAACTTGTTTGTGTGACGGCAGAGCCTAGGTGTACAGAGTGTCCATGAGAGGATTTGATGTCCGCCGCAGACACACTCCTGCTCTTCTGGATACTGCACCCGTTCAGGTTGATCGTGTCAAACTTTCGATGCCAGGCATGCCAATCATCGATGACAGCCATGACCAACATTTAGCACAGGCATGACAGACGTCAGCGACAAGACATGGCAAGCGTCAACGTAACACATGGTAGGTGGTGACGCGTTTAATCCGTCACTCGGGAACTACTCATTGATCCCATCGAAGAGGCCAAGGCTTGCACAGTCCCGGCAATGCTTCCGGTAGTCTCCCCCCCATCGTTTCGACAGCTCCCCGCACTTGGGGTGGCTGACGGGAACGTAGTCGATCGACACTCTTAGTCACTGGTGCAGATGATTCACCACCTGTACTGTAACCCTCCCCCCCTGCATCGCTCCGGCTTAGTAATCGGCAATCCAGACACTCCAACAGTTTATCACTTTACCTCAATGACCTTCTTCGACGGTAAAGGGTATGGTGTGGGCAAATGACGTGCCGGCTTTATCCACCAAAGCCAACACATATCTGTGACCTTTTAAAGTTTAGCTCTTGCTCAAGGCCTCGGATGCACGTCTCAAGGGCTTTCCACAGACGTAGGAGCGTAGCAGGCATTACGACCACCTACTTGCTGCCGGCCCAAACCCTACTCCTGTGCCCACATGAGAGCACGTAATCGCGCACGTTCTTGACTAGCGTGGGCTATAGCTACACTTAGCCCTGGTCGAATGCCAGCCCTCCCGGACTCTATTGCGTTTGATGCCACAAGTGCATCATCCGAAAGCAGGTTAAGACCTCCGGGTAGCCACTACAGATGATACCTGCCGTGTAGCAAGCTAGCGCAACCCACCCCTGTGCGTTTTGGTGGAAAGGCTCTGACCGGAGAACAGCCAGATTACCGACGGGTAATCGGTGATGAGAGTGGACCCCCTTCACCATACATACAGTCCGAAGTAGTCCACCGATCTCAACGCCACACTCATCTCTCGATTCGCAGGCGACCGCCTAGCGTCATCTGATCCGTTGAGGATCACCGTTCAATGCCGAGTACACTCGAGGTCCCGGTAAGATATCTCAAGCCGCACTAACTACGGCGCTCACCTCTCTCGATGTGTCAGCCTGAACCAGTAAGAGAGTGGCGTCGATCTTAGACTGGTTTGGACTCACCTCCCAACTTGACCCCTCGCGTTCGTACGAACGGTTGTCGGGACACGCCGGTCGAGGCTTGGCCGTTTAAATTGAAGCAGCCCCACGGTCTCAACTCCTCACCAAGAGTTGCTGTAAGGGGGTCCCGATTGGACGCTGCTTCCCATTCAGTTACCTTTCTCTCCGATTGCGTTGGGCGTAACTGTGTTTACCTTCTTGGTGGTATCCGCGGCGACTCTGGAGTCGGCCACCTTCTCCAGTTCCGTTGGGCTTGACTCTACTTACCTTCTTGGCAGTGCCCGCGGCGATTCTGGAGGCCGTTACCTTCTCCAGTTTCGTCGGGCTTGACTCTACTTACCTTCTTGGCAGTACCCGCGGTGATTCTGGAGGCGGTTACACTTCTGTCACATTGATGGCACCCTCCTTGTCCCTCAGGAATGTGGCACCAAGAACCAATGGGGCCAGTTACCATTCTGTCACATTTTATGACAATCCCCTTTCATCAGGAATGTGGCACCCATAATCAACTCATAGGGAGGCCCTTGTATCATTATCACCGTCATTCGGACGACTGGATATTCGGGCATGAAGGCCAGTGGAATAGGAAATCCACTCCGGACTGGATATGCAGGCCGAAGCGATCCCCCCACCTTTGGGTCGACTTTTTCTTGAGGTCGACTGTTCTCTTCACTCTCACCTCAATACCTTTGAGTGGATCGTCCTTCCTGTATCACCCCGTTTACCTTGGTGTTGGTTACTGTAATACTTCGTCACAGGGGGGGGGGCTCCAATCTGGGCTGCGTTGACCGCGCAAGCCCATCTATTTTTCTTGGAAAATTTCTCTCTCTCTCCCCTTGCGTTTCGCCGCTCTGTCGGCCGGCACCATTGCTGTTTTCTTTTTTTGTTTTGTTTATGTCTCATGGTAACGCCAGTGACAGGCGTACCAAGTTTGTTATACGTTAGCATCTGTCCTCTTTGTTTCTTCTGTCCTTCCCTCCTCCACCCTTCTGAAAACATCAGCGAAAATCGTGATACTGCTGTGGCATTATCTATAGAGAGCACGCGTAAAACAAAGCCGAACTCTTAAAATAACCCGGAATCAGTGCACCAGCATACGGGTACGTAATTTGGTATACATTCTTAAGCACTATAATACTGTAGTGATACGTTTGTTTATGCCGTTACTTTTCATGTCCTTTTACGCACACTACTATATGTAGAAATAGCTATTCGTTATTTGATCAGGGGCACCGACGAAGCTGTAGTGACAAGCTATGATACTGAACACGGGTACGGCGAACAACGGATGGCCAGGCGAACGCGCTCGCTCGCCATTCAATACTGCACATAGAGCTGTGTTCAAACACGACCCGGTTCAGCAGGGCAATTAAGCGCCCTTCATAGGCCATACAAAGCTCTTCTTCATCCATTCGAGTAGCTAAGCCCTGTACTCATTATAAAAGAGAGGTTAAATGAAGCACACTGACTGTTATGGTGCAAAGGTATGATCCCCTGCCACCCAGCACCCGCTTTTACCCCGACGACGGCACACAACTTCACGTCGTGTGAGCAAAAGAGCAGAGCCTTTGCCACCACGGCGGTTCAAAACCTCTCGCAGTGTTAGCAAGGGTGGCAGAGTACAGTACATCTAATGTTGTAATTTCGTCACCGCCTGCGGTATTGTGCTGTCGTATCCACCACCCACATTCCCCAACGAACTAAACACAGACGGAGCCCCCGAAAACCCCACAAAACCCAAACTTCAGGGGAGCGCTCACCATCACCTCCCCTCTAAGCGATAGCACACTGACACGTGCTTACCTACACTGTCAAGGTGCTACGCTAATCAGTGCTTACCTTTTCACCGAGGTCAATCCACGGGGCGCTCACCTCGCCAAAAAACAGATCCCAGAAAACACAATACAATACAAACGTACTAGACCCGAGGAGACCCAACAACCCATAGACCTCAGGGAGGGGCTCACCTTCACCCCCCTTCTCAGCGATAGCAGATCGACAAGTGCTTACCTCCACGTTCAAGGTGCTACGCTCATCAGTGCTCGCCTTCACTGAGATCAATCGACGCGGGCGCTCACCTCGGCATCCCGCATGCCCTAGTTGACAAAGTGCTCACCTCACTCTTCAATTTAAAACAAACGGCATACAAACACCCCCGGCATGCTATGTATCATACCCCAAAACTGCCATACAACTCCAACACCACCCGATAAGCAAACATCTCAAGCATGCTATCATACCAAGGATACCAGGTCTACGATCCTACAATCCCCATTGTTACGTCGCGTGTGCTTCAGGCTGTGAACAACATGAACAACACGTCAACGATGGTAACTCATTCCTAAATAACAGCTGTACTGTAGAATGCCGGTGTACTTCGTTTGTACTGATACGACACTGCTCTGTTAGTTCGTGCCAGGCCTGTGTTATGCGTGTGGTTTTCCGTTCTCTCTAACAACGGCCACCTTTGATACCCCCAGTCAGGTACTGTGGTTCACTGCTGTTACTTCGTATGGTATACGAGTACGTGGTACCCGGTCAGTTACTGTGGCTCACGGTTATCACTTCGTATGCTATTTCGTATTTCGTGGGTGCATACACATATGCAGTTAGTGCAAATAAATACGCATCATACACACCCAAACATAGCAACTTATCACCCCCCCCCCCTCCTGTTTTGTGTGCTATCACACAGAGAGAGACTCACAACCGATAAAGCCGATCCACGAGGCTCGCGATCAGGGCCACGATGCGTGAATGCGAGCTCATGTGAACTCATCACAGCGATTGGTTAGCCATTTAGCATGTTAGTCACTTAGGTTAGCCTTGCACTTTTCTTTCGTTTCCATGGTACAGCGTTTATAAAACACTGGGATTATACCCAGAGTCTTACCGCATACAGCATGCGCAACCACCAGGGGGAGGCGTTACGATCCGGCGGGCGAAACCGCCTGCCGTATGAAACGCCTCTCCTCAACCCACAGCGAAGACCGCCCTACCTCTGCGCCCAATGCGTCGTAGCAGCAAGCCTCGATCCATTGTGTTTCTTACTTAGCTCCCACACCGCCGCCACAACACAACGACCTGTGAGGTGACACTGCTGTTGTGTGCAGGGGTTATGAAGTTTTTGTTTTCGGGATGCACTCTCGTTACAGTATCGGAACGTGTTTGTTGCGCACGGAATTACATGCTCGTTACAGTGTCGGAACGCAAATGCTGCGCTCGGAATGCAATTGCCGCGCTCGGAGTTGTATTATGTGATGTGAACCACCCGATGGTAAGGATGGAAGCAGCCCGCTCCGAGCGTCGGGAATCCAGAAAGAGCGCTTTGTAAGGCAGCGTTTGGAATGACTGCTTTGTCAAATCTCGCCCACCCAGCCAGAGATTCGTAGATTCAGATTTAAATGTCTAGTGCAGCACGAGGAAATATGGTGCAGGGCATATAGGGCACGTATTTCAATAAAATAAATAAATTACCAGTACATGGCCTATTGACTATTGAGTCAATGCTTCGTAACTTGCGGTTCAATTACTGTAATTAGACCGCATTGCGAGTAACGGGGAATTTAGAAGGTCGTTTAGCAAATATTGTAGTCAACCACTTGCAGCGACAAGCCGTAGTCTGTAAGAGGCCATCCAAATTGAGGAACAGGAGTGTTTGCACACCCCCGCGTTCACTCGTCCAACCGCACCTGAACTTATCACAGTTCTTCGTCCTGAGCAAATCTCGCCCTGAAGCGGCCTTCTTCAAGAGTCATCAATTTTTCACGTCCTCGACACACAGCGTGTCTGTTCTGCCAGTTTACCGACTGCCAGCGGCGCCAATCTTTGCAGCCTAGAGCGGGAGTCTAAACGATTATTCTTCACAAGTGTTAGCCGTCGTTTCAGCGCGGCGCGCACATCGGGAGCCTTCTGCGTGGACCCGGAGCTGGAGCAGCACAGCTGAGGATTTTATATAAACTTTCTCATTATTTTTACGCAAACCTTCTCAGCTTTATTTTGATTTTACACAGCGTTTCTCAGTTTTATTTATTTCAGCGACCCGACGACACAGCTCGGTTCCGAGGTTCAGTGCCCAACACAAGCTCGGGCGGGTGTTTTTCAGCACCGCGACCGAGACTCGGGTCCGTCTTTTATCTCCTGTACGGTATCGACTAGACCAGAGTATATTTTATCTTATTTGCATCTACGACTGCAGGTCTGTATATATATTTTTTACCGCCAAAAGGTACGAACTGCGGATTTTCAGCACTAAGCCTGTCGCACCGCGGCATCGCTATACAGGTGATGCGGCACAACGACAGTGAAATGAACTGCAACTACTGCACACAGGAGTCGGACACGTCAAATAAGATTGCGCCGTCCTGAAGGAGAAGGAGCACCGGCGTGGGCCCAATCAGTGGGGCCAGCAACATCAAAGAAACCCGCACTTGCCCCGCCATGCAAAAACAGGACCAGGAGACGCGAGAGATAGAAATCGGTGGTGGCCTTTCCATAAGTCCACTACGCATAGCGATGCGGATTGCCGTACCCAGCGTGGTGTTAGCAGTGCGAACGCCGGTAGCGCAAATGATGCCGCTTCTCACTACCCCGTCCACCTTGTCTCGTTCTTCGTGGTGGAAGTGCACGACCAAGGAGGAAGCAATCTGGCCATTCGGCCCCGCGGATGCAATTGTGGCGCTGCTCACTAACCTGACCACCCTATCACGTTCACCGCGGTGGAAGCGCCGACGGAGGAGGGAGCATTCTGGCCATTCAATCCATCGGATGAACCAGCCGACACCAGCGGCTTGTTCGGTTCTTTCGGCGGCGTCGGCAGAGAAGAAACTGGCGACTCGTTCTTCATGGTCGAGGAAGAACCTGTTCAGCAGCTGGCATTTCGAGAGCACGTCATGGGGGGTTTGGCGGGTACGACCCGTGCGCTAGTGATTGTGGCCATTGTCCACTATCTGTAGCTCTCGTTTGGCAGCTCCCTTTATGCCCGAGTGGTCTCGAACACCAATGGACCGCCCGGAATGTTTGAGGGGTTAGATTGCATTGCGCAGGGAGTACTCCTGGGCCACGTCATCAACGACAAAGGGATGCGACACCTGTTCCCGCAGCCGTTAGCGGAAGCTCCCCGCAGATTATTCCGTCGGGCAACGGTATGGACGACCACAACCACATCACAGTTGGCGACTATGTTCGTGATCTTCGCGATTATACCACCGTGTGGAAACCTCTTTCCGGTGCTTCTGCCGAGCAGACCACCGTGGGCGAGCTCTCCCAGACAATCCGCCGGTCGCTGAACTCTTCGAGCGGATCAGCGAGATCGTCAGGAGAGACGTACTCGACGGAGGAGCTGCGGGACCACCGCTAGAAGGGGCTATGTCCGTGGGACAGCCTACGGATGGAGTTTCGCAAGAGGGCGTCGTCGAGCCGCAGGAGAAGCCCGTGTCGCCCACGGGAGCCTCCCTGGAAGCACCACTGGCTGGATCACCACTGCTTCAATGGCGGGGGCATTCTCATCTAGAAGCGACGCCTGCGGTTACACGTGCTGGCACTGCAGCACAATCGTTTGTGAGGCGCAGCGCTAACAGTTGTTCAGGTTCTGATCACCTAGCGGCGATCACCACCGGGCCCGCCCGCTCGGAGCTCCGAGGGCTGAGAGTCTACACCAAGGCAATCCTTCCGGATATCGCGCACGGGACGTACGGAGCAGACTCTGCCATTGAATATGTCTACGCCCCGACCACCACTCAAAGCTATTCGGCGTGGGAGAACGCGGAAATACCTCCAAATACGTTGCAAGAGGCCATGACATTACCGGCTAAAGCGCAGTGTAAAGCGGCCGCAGACAAGGAAGTGACAAACCTAAAAAAGAACAACGTTCCACGTTCACACCCTCTTGCCGGTGACCTCAGCCGCCGCGGGACACAAGATGATTGGCATTCGATGGGCCTACAAGGTCAAGGCCGGCAACTCGCACAAGGGACGCGTTGTGGTACTTGGGTGGGGACAATTGCCTGGGATTGATTGCGGCAGCACGTTTGCCCCCGTCTGCAGGCACCAGAGCATCCGCACGTGGTGCTCAGCCGGACAAGGCAGAAGCTGATGGGACATTCTTCAATGACGGGCATGGGGGGCGCGCTGCTCGTGCTCGGTATAGGCGCCACCCGTGACGGCGACAAGGGGACGATGGCATCACTCAAAGAAATATACCAGTTCCTGCTGGAGCGGTGCGGTACAACAAGCTGCAATTCAACGCACACGCCAGGTGTGAGAAACGAGCTGTCGCTGGATCAGCCGGAGCAGAGGCCTCCAAGCAAGGAGAAACAGCGCTTCCAGGCCATCACGGGCAGCGTATTGCCTTTTGGACAGGTGACTTGCTATGACATCATATACGCCGTCAACCAACTGGCGAGGACGATGTCTAGACCGTCAAAACTTCGCATGGCGGCAACCAATCATCTACTTCGCTACCTCGCCGGGACGGTGGGTTTCGCCATCACGTACGAGGAACAAGCAAGGTGGTTTAAAGTTGAAGACAATTTCGGATGAAAATTGGGGCAACACCCCGGATAGCGGCATGTCCTCGTATATTGTTTTCCTTTCGAACGCCCCGGGGAGCTTCAAGGTGAGGTTGCAGGGGCTTACAGCGCAATCCACTATAGAGGCAGAGCTCGTGCCCGCAGCGCTCGTGATGAATGAAGCTGTGCTCTGCTTTAACACTGTGAAGGAACTCGGATTCGGCACGGGCTTCGACAGCGTATAACTAAGTAATATCAACAACGCCCCGGCCCTTCGTACACGTCGCCGGAAACCGAAACTACAGTTCGCGAGTTAAGCACGTGGCTCTACGGAACTACTTCATGCAGGAGCTAGTCAAGGAGGGCGGAATCACCATCCACTAAGTGAGGACCAACTTGCTGACATTGGCACCAAGCATCTCAGTAAGCAATGGCAGCGCTTACCTCCTCAAGTTGGTCAGCGAATTCAGGGCCTGGTAGTGAGAAGTCTAGACAATCAAAGCGTAAAAAGTTTTGTTGGCTGTCTTTTTACTTGCTACATTCACGGGAATGGGCGAGTACGCGAATGGGGGAGTTACAACGGTTTTACCATATTTTGATTCAGCCGGAGTGGCATCGTATCTATTTGCGCTACGCTGTACTGACACATGCTACGATATCTCTAGGTGCACCTTCTGTTTTCTGTTTTCTAAGGTTCCCCACTTGGGAGGCTTTGTACGTACCCCATCCAAATCTCACCTTTGAGAATCATTGTGAGCTTACCTCGATGTACCATCCCATACCCTAGGTACGGCAACGAATGGTTTGCCAAACAAGAATGGAATCCCGACGATTTTGGGTTAAGGAGCTCCGTCGTCCAGAAAATAGTTTAGCCGAAAAGTGCTACCTGTATCGTACCACGCGTTTAATGGTTCAACCGAAAAGGATTAACACCAAGCTAATATCCCCTTGTCGTTAGGACACATATGTGACCCATGTTACGATACAGGTGCACCAATTTTTCCTGAGGCTACTTCAGTTTAGGAGCTCCATATCACACCCAAAAACGGTTTTTGAGTAAAAAACTGGAAGGGCAGCACAATGAACAAACCCATGGACTAGGCATTAAACAAAAATCATATTACTAAACAAGAATGGTATTAAGGCGATTTGGGGTTAAGGAACCTCGTCATTCAGAAACAAAAAAGCCAAGAAGTGCAACCTCTATCGTAGCACGCGTCATGTGTTATGTGAGATGCGTTGTATCGGTCGGTATTCCATTGCCGCTGAGAAGTTACACAGTGCGAAACACGTTCCGAACGACATTCCACTGCACAAACCTTAATATTTTATGTTACATTATCATTGTTCTAGTGAATTGACACTTGTTTCCGACAAGTGTTGGTGATCTTTAGCCATGGTCGGCACTTTGGTCGTGATTTTATCGCGTCCAACAAGCGCTGGTGATCGTTAGCCATGATCAACTGTTTGGTCATGTTTCTGTTGCTCTTGAGACATTTATCATTTTTGCATTTCGACTTGCATTGAGGGGGAGTGTTAAGAAATAGG
This sequence comes from Costaria costata, assembly GCA_036873775.1. Classification (NCBI taxonomy): domain Eukaryota; class Phaeophyceae; order Laminariales; family Agaraceae; genus Costaria; species Costaria costata. The sequence continues at coordinate 2,422 of JAYJME010001038.1, read as the reverse complement.
CAGTAAATAGCCTATTGGGTCAATGCTTCTAAAGTTGCGGTTCAACTGCAGTAATTGCACCGCATTGTGAGTAACGGGATATTTGGAAGATCCTTCAGCAGTTCTTGTAGTCGACGAGTTGCAGCGATAAGCCGTCGATTGACGTTGCTGTAAGAGGCCATCAAGATTGAGGAACTGGAGTATTTGCTCACGGTCTCATCCAACCACATCTGAACTTATCAAATTTCATCCCCTTAAGATTTCTTGCCCTCAAGCGGTCTTCTTCAAGAGTCATGAATTCTTCATACCCTCGACACGCAGCGTTTCCGTTCGATCAGCTTCCCGACTGCCAGAGCCGATCGTTCCAGCCTACTGGGGGAGTATCATCGAATATTCTTAACATAAGTATGCGCCCGGGTTTTGTCGGAGGACGGTTTAGCAAGCTGGCGTGGTTGCCTTGCTGTCTGGATCGAGGCGGCGGTGTCAGCGCTTACCCCGTCTGGATCCTTGAAACCGCCCCACAAGTAACGGTTGGCGCGGTTGACGTGGGTGTTGTGGTGTTGTTGCGATGCGCTGAGAGGGGATAATAGCTGACTCAAATTACTCATGATGTGGGTATTAGGCAGCGCAATGCACGACTCAGTGCGGGTGTTAGGACACGCCAACGCACAACTCACGGCAGTTTGGCCACTCGGGCGAGTTGTCGGGGGGAAATGTGGCGAGCTCCTGATCTCGTGCGCGAAGTCGGCCTCATCTCCACGCTGGCGCCGCCCCGGGCATCCTCCACTCTCCAGCTCCACCCGACTCGCTTTGCGCCTGACATGCTATGTTGCCGCCCCTTCTGGGTGGTTTCAACCTCTATCTTGCGCACGTAGTTATAATCAACCGCCCTCCAAACGCCTTCCCGGTTCTGTTCCTGCAGACAAACACTCTCGCGCGGGAAGGGGACGCGTGCTAAGGTTTAGCGGTAGCACCGAAGATGTCTGAGGCTCTTCACTTGTGTCCGCCACTACTCCGCTCCCCGCGGCATGTGTGCCGTCGGCATTCCAGCACTTGGAATAGTCTTTTTACCCCCTTCCACCCACGACACCATTACATAATCGTACTGACGATATCTCCTAAACAACCTCTCAACCCCCTCAAACTTCCTTCATCCCTTCCTGGAGCCGGCACACTGCGTAGTCTTTTTTTAATCGTTTTTTGTTGCGCTCTTTGTTTGCCGAAGAGGCGTACAGAGGCGTTGTTCTTTCTATGACACCCCTGGCTGGTACCGTAGTGTTCTGGTTTGCCTGCTGCTTGGTTGGGTGCTGAACGGTCGTGTATTAAACGGGCATACAGATGACACCTGCTATATATATGCACTCGTAGTTCAGCGTAATAGTCTTACCGTTCTTCGGCATTCCGTAATGTAGTATGTTAGCGTCGAAGACGTTTCACGATTTATTCCTACAGTGGCACACAGGACGTGCATGCTATATATACGGAAGCTGGTAGGCGGGGTGGGGTAGACTGCTTTTACGATAGCCCTCCCCCCCAAACCAGCGACTTTCTTTGACGAGTTTTTAATGGCTGCTCGACACGAAGAGGGATGCTTTTGAAAACATATCTTCATACCTTCTTGTTTGCAAAGGACTATCGAACGGTGACGCCGGGGAGGCAGTAGGCACCATATTTCAGGAGATGCGGCCGGGAGCTGGTTTCAAAACCGGCGATCTCCTTAAAAGAAAAGTTGGGGGGGCCATCGTAGAACGACTCGGTACTGTAGTAGGTGTTGTCAATGGTGCCAGGCGAGAGTATCGGTTGGTTTCCCCCTGGTGGGTTGTCGCTGCAAGGGTATACATAGTAAGCGTGAAGTGTATCTATCTCCGAACAAGGACAGGAAGAAAATACGTTTAATCCGACAAATACGATCATGCCCTAATAGGCAGGTGTGCATTATCGAACACTATTGTGAAGCGCGAATGGCAATACAACGGTGTTGGGGTCTTCCCCTCGGTTGAGGAGCCCTGTCAGACCGAAAACATATGTCGTGCTAGACGTGCTACTTTACCTTTATCGTAATAATATAGCACATGCGACTATGTCGCCGCCATATGTCGTGCTAGACGTGCTAGACGTGCTACTTTACCTTTATCGTAATAATATAGCACATGCGACTATGTCGCCGCCCTCTTTTTTAGTGTTTTCACCGCTTTTTTTCATGCAAAACAAAGCCAAGAATCTCCGCTCAAGCGCCTTCCCCGTTTTCTTCTTTGCGGTAACAAACGTTCTCACGTGGGGAGGGTTCAACCAAGCTCGCCCCCGCTCGTCAACCTCAGTGTTTACCCCTCTGGTTTGCTCGCACAGCAACCCTCCCCCCCGCCCGAGCCTGGTCGGTGAAAACCCGACATGCTCCGTCCCGGCATAGTAGGGATGCGAGGGTCTATGGTCATACGACTACGGC
>JAYJME010001037.1:0-18196 GCA_036873775.1 Costaria costata | reverse complement strand
ATGACAGCAACCAATGAGTTATACTTTGTTTTCTGGTGTGGCCACTCCAGAGACAGCAATGGGTATTACTATGTAACAGCCTCGTGGGTGCCTTACCATATTCACACTACGTGATGCGATCATTCCCCTAATGCGAAGTTAGGGTTCTCCACCCAGCACAGTATGATCTAACTGGACAACCATCATGGTGACCGCCAAAAAACAAAAACAAAAAACAACGGTACCCTGGTTGTCCAGCTCACGCCGTGACTGGGGGGGTTATTACTTATTACTTATTTTCGCCGCTTGAACAAGGGTACCTCCCAGAGTAAGTCTGCCGTGCTGTATTATACCGGTACGCAGTAGATAATATCGTGCTTTTCCAAGTGCTGCTGTAAGTGCGACAATACGACAACACGACCGTCTTGTTTTCCGCGACCATGCTCACGAACAGCCTTATAGCCCCTTCACCGCTCGGCAGCCGATGCTGCTGAAGTTTGTTTTTGGGAACCTCCGGTTGTACTGATTAGAGCTCTTGATTATTGATTTGATTAGACCTATCGGTATTGCGTGCGTCCGGAACAATTTTCTATGAACAGGGGGTTGCGCAAGCATAAGCGAGCCACCCGGTGTTACTAGAGCACTATATTAATATTACTAGTATATTACTACTGTAGCTGGAACTATTAATATATACTGCAGTGTACTGTATACGCTACTGTACAAACATGCGCCCGAACTATGCATCTGAATGGTGTACGGGGTGTGCTCTGCTCCGTGGTGGTGGTTGTGGCCGACACCGTTGCTCGCGTTTTGCCCCCCTCCCCCTCTGCCCTGTGTCTCCGTCAGGGGCTATCTGGGAACTGATTCGCGCCGTTCCGTGGTACAAACACACACTGGCAAGGTAGGTGCCGGACGGGGTCTTTCTTACTCGTACAGCATTGAAGTTTGAATATATGTCCTGCAACGGTGACCATTCTATACTAGGGTCGGGGGACGGAGCACGTCGGGTTTTTACCGAGCAGGCAGACATTACTTGCACCAAGCCCGAAGGTCGGGAGGGGGTGTTCAAGCCAAGGCGGTGTCGACGTATCCTATGCCGCCTAGCCGAGGGTGTCGTAAGCATAAGGCACCATTTACAACTTTCCGCAATTATGTTGTTTGAGGAAGAATAGCTAGCCATCGACCCACACGTAGTCGTCAACTCTCACTGTATTATGATTGTTCAGCCGATGGTTGTTAAACTGGTCGCCCTCGAGGAAAATACTGTCCACCTTTATCGCCAAAGTCGATTTAACATGTGTACACTACTATTAATAGTATGGCTGTTGGCTGAGTTGCCCACCGCTGGTCACCGTGCCGTGCTTGCCCAGTCTACGAGTATGGTATGATAGCTCTGCGCTGCTTTAGATGGTATGCTGCGGCGTGGCGGCCGTGTGATCTCTGACCCCGACCCCGCAGCATCCAGCGCCCGGCGGGCATCCACGGCGATCTTCGGGCGCGCGGTGTTCTCTCTGATGCCAGGCGTATCTAGCGCCCGACGTACGGTAGGACTCGCGATCTCACGTCACCACCCCCCATTGTTGATCTCCTTCTCCCCCCCTTCTTCTCGTATCCCACCGTTTGGCTTCTCTTCTTCTCGGACATCGTCCTTTGGCCTTGCGCCTTTCATCTTGTACCGTTACCGGGTTCTGGGGCGACGATGGCCGCGCAGCTCCCTGCAGATCCTCCACGACATGAAGATCTTGACGCAAATAGACCCCCCCTCGCCCGCCACTAGCAACGCCAACGGGTCTACCGCCTTCCCAACCCCGGACCCGTTGGCCTACTGCCACTACACTGCGACAGAAGTGCCAACCACGGCTGAAGCGGGTCGCACCGTGAGGGAGGAGGCAGGGGCGACGGAAGAAGGGAAGGGAGGAGGAGTAAGAGGAGGAGGGGGAAGGCGAGGAGAGGGAGCACGGGGAGGAGGAGAGGGAGAAGGAAACGGCGGCGTGTCGGCTATAGAGACGTTTCGGAAGGCGATGGTTAAAGCTGCTGCCGTGCGCAAAGACGGAGTCGAGCTCAGCACCATGGAGACCGGGACTCTGTACATGTCTTTGCGTGGGATGCGGAGAGACAAGAGGGCGAGAACGGCGGCGACAGAGGCCCTGCTCAACGAGAAGAGCCCTCCGGGGGAGATCAAGATGGGGCTGGGGTGGGCGTGCCTCCACGTGGATGTGGCCGTCTACACCGAGGACAAGGCGAAGACGGTGTCGAAAAAAGTCTCCGATCACATCCAGTGGTGTGACTTCTGGAGCACCTATCAGGTTGGTTGGTGGGCCGGCTCGATCACCACGCGTCTCATTGTGATGCGGCGTGGTGGTGGTGCGATGGCTATGTGATGGCGGTTCAGGCGAATAGGCCGAGTCAGCAGCTGGCGTGGGGCGTGGGGGTTCGCACGGGCCTCCTATTTATTTGTTTGCCTTCGTGAGTTGTGGCCTCTGAGGAAACGGTAGTTCGTCGCTTGAGAAGCACACTGGTTTCACTTGAGCTGATGCTTTGATGGGTATCGCGGTCGATGCTGTTTACCATAACAGACGAGAAACAGCCAATGTGTGTTTTCGATGTGGTCGCTGTTTGCGAAACGCTGCAGCACTTCTTGCGTTTCTTGATGCCACGCCACCCCTTCCACCTCAACCTGCTAGCGTTAACGTGTTTTTTTGCTCTATCGTTTGTCTCGCACTCGGGGACACCCTATTTATGTCTGTGTTCGGTCAACAACACGTCTACGGGGAAAAGTTCTTCGGCACGGGGCGAAGGGAAGAGTACATGGGCGGTGCTGACGACGAGGGGTCTCGAATAGGGCGGGATGCGGTGCGGGGAATAGAGGTGGCTTATCCCATCGCTTCTTGGCTGCTTGCAAAGGTGACTTTTGTTTCTCATCTCGTTCTCTGGTGCTTGCGAAAGTGTCATTTGCTTCTTGTGTCGTTATCTGGTGTGTGCGGGATGGCGTTGCGCGAGGCGTTGGGCGGGACAGACCCTCCTTTGCTTAGGCGTGCTGCAGTATTGTACTCCGTACCGAGTATGTATATTGTGGAAAGTTGTGCTTTCTGTCGATTATGGTCATTTACGGCGTTTGTGTCGTGTGTGTCGTATTATTTGTGCTGTGTATTTGTAGCGACCCAATTATCTCTTGAATGGTGGTGCCGTCACCGCACCTCTTCATGGCGATGGCGGCACGCTTCTCCCGCAACCCGCAAACCCGCACGTACTGTAGCTTCTAGTGATATTCGGATGTATCTATTAATTGACATTTGTCCTGTGAAAATAATCATCCTCACTGTCCACTCTGTTAAAACCCTCTCCAAGCGTGCCCGTTCCGTACGGTGACGTCGACGATCATGGTGACATGGTGATGTAAGACTGCGTCTTTCCATGTCGCCTTGACTTTCGCCGTGATGGTCCTTTCTCTAAAAAGTCCGCCAAAGCGATATTATTGAGAGTGATCATGAGCTGACAGTGAACAAACGAAGGCCATATCCTGCGGCGTGCTTGCGTCACCGCGGATAGCTCGATGTGACGGTGTCCTATTTATTCGAGAGCGCGTTCGCCTTTCTCTTTTTGTTTTTCAGTTGTCTTTTCGTTTTGCGTTGTGCACAGCAAGAGCTGAGCGCACGAGCGGATCGAACCTGGCAGGCAACCGTAGGCCAAAACTTTTGACTGCATTTTTTTTTTGTTTTCTGATTTTGGCTCCACCGCCGCTTGCCGATGGTGCCATCGCAGGTGCCATACCTGACCGAGGTAGCGGAGTGGGGAGCGACCGAAAACGAAGAAGGGATCGAGGAACGCAGTGCCTGGCACAGGCTGAACAAGATGTGAGTCTTGCACGCATGCGCTCGTCGGGTTTTGGCGGTGAATGGCGGGGTATCGCGTACGGTAGCTGGTAGCCACAAGCGCACCTTGCTTCGACGCTCCCCGCCCTGAAAGACATCCTTGACTCCCAGGCCCTTGACTCCCAGAGGGTCTCTCAAACTCTTGGGGGATTTGTTTGTGTCTCAGGGAGGTTCCTCTAACCCTCGGAAGATTTCTCTGCCTCTCGGAGGGTATCTTCATACCTGGTACTGGTAGGTCTTATAGATGTTATTGGTCCCCTCTATAACGGGGGAACATACAGTAGTAATCAAACGTGCTTACTCGTGGTAAAAGTAGGGGATATACTGGTACTGCAGTACATGTTTTTTCGGTCCATCGTGGGCTCTTGTTTCTATGGTCCAAAGTAGTACCAGGTATGCTTTTGCTAGTAATAATTGCGGGAGATATTCGTTGGCGTGCGTTGTGGTGTGTAGGTGGAGGGCGTCGGACTGCCGGTTGCGGCTTTCAGGCCGGCCGACCCAGACCTGGCACGTTACTTTCTTGCGCCGGCAGTGACATAGCAGTATGCTACACAGCACAATTACAGTGCAGTTCAGAACAGTTATGAACGCGAGTCAGATGATTTCTGTCGCGTGCGCACAGGAAGCAGGAGGTACCATTTTTTTCGTTTGTTACTTTCGCTCGAGTACTGCGCTCTCTACTGTAATTGCCTCCTCCTTCGACTGTGGTGTGTTGTATATACGTACGGGAGTAATGTTATATGTGCCGGCTGTGAGGTCTTCTCGCGAAAGGAACGCCGTTCAGCAGTAGGCGTGTACGATGCCATCGTCATGACGACGATGAGGATGGCGATGAGGGATGCATCTCGCGAAGATATTCGGTCGCCGATCGGTTGTTGTTTAGACGAGCATAGTGACTCGATTACCGTGGTGGTATTCGTTCTTGCCGTCTCATCCCCATCCTCATCCTCACCTCCGTCTCCGCTCTTGTGTTTCCCGATCATCATGCCTTGACTTGCCTTATATTTCCTTGCCGCAGATGGACCTCGGAACAAGACATGGCGGTCATCACGGCAGTTCGAAGGTTTCAGCCCAATCCCACGTCAGTACTTGCAACGCCCGCGGTCACGCCTATGAGACAGGCCTTCCAGAAATACAGATAATATGCTTTGGGAAAGTTTACAGCAGTTGGGATTGGTTAAGCCGTGTTGAGCACGTCTCATTCATACCCCTTGGTACTTGGTAGCTAATTGTTTTTGGGCTATAGTACGACAGCACCGTACAGCGCAGTGGTGGCGATGCGAACGCCGTTTACGCACCGTACTGCCCGACCCTACCCCGACCCCAAACATTGTATCTCAAACACCACATAACAGCACACCACAGTAGCTGCGCATGCACCCTTGGAATCTACCCGCTTCTAAATTCTGTCAGACCCTGCCGCCCCTTTAAGACCGCTATATCGAGGTCCATGGATATTAAATCTTCTTCCCCTCAATAACGAGACTATATATTCCCCGTTAGGTTACACAAAACACGTAGCACGCGCGATCGAAGTATCCCACGCAGCTTGCAAAGTTGCGATTCGACGAAATCCTCGATCTCACAGCTGACGCTTTTTTCTTTTATAAAACAGTACAGCAGCACCGCCGGCCGTCGTCGTGTTCCCCAGGCTTGCAGCCACCGGCTGCGATGTCCTGCAATGCTTTTGGTTAGCTAAGGGATACCGGATAGTCGGTAGTGACGTGTGGAAGAACTGTCCTACGCTCCACATTCGTATCTTAACAATGTTTGAGTGTACCATTCGCCCTACCCCAAGGCTCTCACCCGGTCCTGTTGCCTCCATTTTGCGCTGTTGTCCCGTGATGACTCTGTTGTCCCTGTTGCTCCATGATGTCAGGTACGCCAACACCAAGCCGGTACGAGCGGGCACGGGTCGGGAAGACCCGGTAGCCAGTACGGTGCGGCAGGCCCTTCGCCCTGTGGCGGAGTGGGTCGGGAAAACGCCGGAGGCCTGCTGGAAGCGCTATAAGAAGCTTGCCAAAGCCCAGGCCAGATACGCGGGTGAGTTGAGGACGAAGGACGCTCCTGGCTGTGCTTGACTCGTCTACAACCGCAAATATTACCCCGCAAAGTTAAAAGGACGCCCAAATTCCAAGGAAGGAATTCGTCCCAAAAAATGTGTGGGGCCGTTCTTGAGGGTTTTAATCCAGCATTGACCTTGGCTTCGGCTGTTGCTATCGGTGCAGGTTTGCACCATGCCCCTTCAATGTTGCCGTCTATTTTGCGTGTTTGCGTTGGTAGAACAGTACGGCTGGGTCTTGCCCATGGGCGCTACGTGTGACTATATAGCCAGTGCAATCGGCAAACATCTGCTGTGGCAGGACGTTCTCCAAGTGTTCATGTTCTTGGTTGCTTCGATCGGTTTATTTTCGTTCCTATTGGTGGACGTGGAGATGTTTCGTTTCGTAGCCCTCGACTCGCCCGAAGGTTGTTCTGGCAAAACCGGTAGTATGGTAGAGTCTCGTGCTCTCAGAAACTGAAGCATGTGGAAAGTGCAGCGCGCATTGGCGCCATGCGAGTGTTACCCTGATTTGAGATGGCGATACCTAGACTGGCCTGGGCTAAACCTGGTCTAGCTTCACCTGGACTGACTCTTGCGCTTATCAGACAGAACACATATTTCCACTTAATGATCTAGATATTTCAGGGCAGAGATATTGCAGAACTGGTCTGTAGGATCTAGATCGTGTTGCCAGGTGGGAGCCGTATAGTCTGCATGATCAAGGGCATGTATCCTGGGTTGGATATGTACTGTGCTTATCCTGCGCAGCATCTCACAACGGCTGTTTAGGGTCTAGATGATGGTAATGATCTAGATCGTGACCTGTCCAACGTGTGGGTTTCAATATGAAGCAGGCGGTGCATCTCCTAACTTAGGGTTAGGATCTAGATCATGATCTAGATCATCTACTGTAGATCGTAATCTGTCCGACGTGTGGACTGACTCTTGCAGCAAGCTGTGCTCCTTCCGACCTCTTCTCTGCGCATCCCCCTCCCCCTTTTTGGCCGTGCTCGCTGGTTCTCGAGCAGAACACGGAGCTGCGCTACCCTTGCCGATGGTGTCGGGAAAGCGCGGGAGGGGTTCCGTGAAGGGCAAAGGAGTGAAGCGACCCCCGGAGGGGGATGGGGACAAGACAAACGGCAGTGGCACCACTGTAAAGAAGAGGAAGCCGAGGAACACCGGGCTGCTTGCGAGAGACGGCCCCCTCATCGTCGCGTGAGTAATACTCATACATTATCCATGCCTTGTTGTGCCTGCCAGGTAGATTGCCAGTAGTGACGAATATCGAACGATAATCGTGTTCGATACGAAATGATACCGATAAACGAATATTAATATTTGATACCGGTAACGAAATATTGATGCCTGGTACCGATTAACGAAAAGTTGATACCGATATGATTTCGATACAATAGCCGTTACGTCGATTTTCCGTTCGGTATCAGCAATAAAAAGTTTATGGTGCCAGGGGGTGGAGGGCAAAACGCACCCTGTACGATATATCGCAAGTTCGATATTGCGATATGTCCATGTTCAGAACGAGGGGTCCCTCAGTAGTGCCGGTTGGGTAGTGCCGGTTGCCGCGCTACCTGAGGGACCCCTACAGTATCGAAACTTTCGATACGATATCCAACACTGTTTGCCATACTCTCATTTTTCTCGCCGGGGTAGGAGGTGTCCATAATGCTGTCGCGACTGCCGGTGGAAGTCGAGGCGCCGTACGGTGCGTTAATGGCTGTTTTTGATTGGGGCTGTTTTTGATTGTTTTGAGGGAGAAGGAGAAGAGAGTACGGTTGGACCCTTTTTCCAGGGGTCTTCGCGGGTCATGACCGGACCCGCGGGTCGGGTAAGGAGGTATTTTAGATCTCACGGTACGGGTCAGGCCAGGTCGGGTGAGGAAGTTTTCTAAATCTCACGGGTCGGGTTGGGTCACCCTGACCAGACCAGACCAGACCCGACCCGACCCGACCCGACCCGCGACGTTTGACCTGAGCCGTGAACGGAGCCCTGCCATTGAAGTTTGGCGCTCGGGAGCGTGTGGGATTGCGGGTTTGGGGGGCTACGGAAACGTAAAATCGATGTAATCTCTTGAACGTCGTTCGGCCTTTCCGCACCATATGCCGGTTGAAAGGTCGCGTTGCATTCATGTCCGTTGCATTTCGGCGACTAACGTTTTACTTACATTCGTGCCCCCAACGTTATATGTGCATGCATGTGGAAATAGCGGCATGGACCCTGGAATCTTCAAAACGAGTGACCTCGACGAGGAGCGGACGAGAGCGAGGGAGGAGGCTGCAATAGCCAAGGCGGCGGGTTTCGAGTGGGTTAACGTGAGCGAGTTTTGTGGGAAGCGTTGACGGTGAACGGTGAATAGATAGCCGCTCTCAGCGATTCCAGGCGCATCATGCCTGAGCTCGAGTTTTCATCGGTAGAGTGGGTTCTGCCATGCTGTACGAGTACTCTTAGGCAGGTTGAAATATCGAGGGGGGACCGCTCGCCCTATCTTAGCATATATATATACCAGTATGTATAATACGAGGTACAGTATTCGTACTATAGGGGTACACAGTCTTTAGTGTCTTGTTCTACCGCTTTCGATCTAGCGCATACGGTTTGCGTGTAGTTTTGGGATGCTGCACGAGACAAAGTGCCGCCATCGTCGACGCCATTAGGGCGAAGCAGAGCCGCCTGCGTTTTTTTTTCGTGAACTGAGAAGGAAAAGTATAGTCAGTAAGGTACTGCTGTTTTGGTTTTTGTGCGCCGATGGTACTGCACACATGAGCCTTCCGCTGGTGATGTAGCATACATATTTGTTTCGCTCTTTTCATATTTAGATGCACGGTCACTTGCGACCACGCCGCTGAAGGAATGCGTTGAGCATCTACGCTGCCTTTCTGTTCGATGTGCTAGTGCTGGAGAGAAACGGTCGGGAAGGTACTGTAACTCGATACGAGGGTGGTTGGCTTTTCCAGGTGTAGTGAACGTTTTTTTTTGTTTTCCCGAAGTTTTAGTGATGGTTGAGCGATTGTTCAGTGCGCCTTTAACGAACGTTAATTTTGTGACTGTTTCACGGGTATCTCGTGGATTTTTAGTGCCAGGTAGACGTCTAGTTGCTGTTTAGTGAGCGTTTAGTAGATAGACATTGACCACCTATCCTGTACTACTTAAGTTAATGTATACCGCTAACGAATGCCATTGGTATTGTTGAGCGAAACGGAATGTGCCGTGCCATGGAAACTGTCGGCAGTGTAATGTTTTTTTTACATTTTGCATATGTAATGTAGCAATTGTACGGAAGAAGCGTTGCTGTTTCCTGTTGGCTATCCCTCTGATGATCTTCAGCTTGTGTTTAAGCTTATTGACACGAAGCAGGCGTGACCCTGGTTTGAGGCAGCAGAAGTATGCCTGGTACGTCGTTTAGCCATGAAGGTCGTGATGCAGAACACGCACACCTGTGATATATGCGAGTACAAGTTGTTTTACATGCGGCACTGGCGGGGGTCCCGTCCCTGTTGCCTTATCGTGGTCCCCATGCCAGCGAACGTTCCGTGATGTTTGGCGAATCATATCCATGCTATATACGGGTGGCAAGCGTTCGCCGCTCCTTCCCTCTCTTTCTCTTCGATGCATGCTGTACCACCGATCGCCAAAATAGCGTTCGTTCTCTGTATCCTGTTCGTGTTGATGTTGATGGTGTTGATGTTGCTGTTACTGTTGATGGTGGTGTCGATGTTGGTGGTGTTGACGTTGATGGCGGGGTCGATATTGATGTCTTGTTGATATTAATGGTAGTGTTGATATTGATGATGGTGACGGTGGTGATGTTGATGATGTTTCTGGTCGTTCCACCAATCGTACTGTTGACATTGATGATGTTGACGGTGGTGATGTTGTTGATGTTTCTTGCCGGTCCACCAACTGGTGTGGTGGAACGGCCAGAAACATCAACAGCATCCCCACCAACACCACCATCAATATCAACACTACCATCAAAATATCAACACCACCTGTTCATGTTGAAGTTGGTATTTCTTCAATCATATATAGCGTGCGTTTCCTGTGCCTTGTTCATGTTGCAGTTGAAGTAGATGTTCTGATCGTCCCACGGTTACAGGAAGAGGGTTCGTGGGATGAGGACGGGCGAGGAGGGGGCGTTCTTCCCCGGTCGTTCGGTGCATGGGACTGGAGCATCGAGGACCTGGCCGCCTTCACGGCGGTTCGACAGCTCATGCTTGTGCCAGAACACGACTTCAATCCGGTATGGAAGCCCTCTCCGACGATGGCGTGGAGTCGCGTTGTTTTTGTGCACACTGAGTGGACGCCACACTGCAGGGGCACTGCGATGCATCCTGCCCCATTGAAGTGAACGTTCATCATAAGGGACATATTGTATACAAAGGATGTTGTTCGACCCTAAGTCTGGCTCGGAAGCACATTGTGTTAGTTGTTGTGTTATTGTATCGTGGTCTGCGTATCGGCCTCGTGAGTGGATAGGTCATACCTGGTAGTGAGCAATCGCTTCGTTTAGCATTAGGGGTCTGCCTATGTTCACAGAGCTGTTTTTGAGCAAGCGTCCCCGGCATGAAGTTTGTGTCTCATCACACGGCTGTCCCCGTCGCTTGCGCTGTTGGTCTCGCTCTGGTGGTGTCTCACTGCAGGAGCAAGCGTTAAATCGCATGAAGGCTTTTCGACCACCGACGCTGCAGAAGGCCTACCGCGCGTTGCTATCTTTCAAGCAGATCGACATTGCGCAGGTACTTAGTATGCGATGATGGGATGAGGGCCACCATTGGTGATCTTCATGGCTGTTTACACTTACAACACCAGTACTGGTATACGGTGCCAGTAGGCTTTGTTTTGACCACGGCGGCATCTTCTGGTGCAATACCTCGATTTTTGCTTTTAATCCTCCGGCGGATGTGTAAAAATGGAGCTTAAGCCACCCACACTTCGGCATACAAAATATGCATCTGCGTGGGGATTTAATTCTTCTGCCGTTACACGCAACGGCAGCATAGCTGTGCCCAGCATGCATTCCGTGAATGCGAGCCGCTCTTGTGGCTCTTTTTCAGCTTGCAGTGGAATTATTCCGCACATAACGTGATGCTGTCGTTGCCTTTGACGACACACTATTAATTGTGCTAGTGCCTCGGGGGACGGCACCATGCCTGTACCTATGCGCCGCGTCGACTGCTGAGTATCAAACGTCTCCTGTAAGATATGCAGATCCAATTTGCGTTGTGTTGTCCCCTCTCTTTTTTTGTTAAGCTCCTTACTCTAATGTCTTTGACCCGAGGTGGCGCCCCCTGACCAACCTCGGCGCCCTCCTTGCGGTGCATGTCGTGCGTTGGGGTCAGCACTTCCAATACCTTTCGGCTAGCGTTGAATCATACGAAGTATCAAGATTACTCACGCTGCTGTAAGCTGTATGTAGCGTGTCAGGTTCGGCACTCCCAAATGGTTTCGGCATGCGTCGAATTATGCGCGGAGTACTCACGACAGCAAATGCCCCATGTCGCGCTTTGGGTTCCGCGCTCCCTCAAATATTCAAACAACTTCGGCTGAACAACTTTGGCTCGCGTCGAAGTATGTGCATGCTACTTGACGCTAGAGTCAGCTGTTTCTGCCCAGTATATTTCCGACGCTGATCGCAATCTACTGTACTATGCGTGAACGCACGTCGTGTCCTTGGATTGACGGACATAAACGGGATTCAAACCCTCGACGAAGACTAAGTGTTCCGGAGTTTCGGGGGTATGATAACCCGCCTGTAAGGTCAACCGTTATTATTAATGGCTTTAGTTGTCGTGGCCGTGTGTTTGCAGGTAGCATGGGCCGCCAACGACTACTCTGTGCAGGACTGCGTGGACCATGAGGTGTACAAAATAATCGGCAGGCACGGGACGAACATGGTGACTCGGGGCATCATTGCCGCTGAAGCCTTCCACACCTACGGGTTTGAACGTAAGTATTCCTCACTACACGATACCTGTAGCACTTACCTGATACGAAATTGGGAGTTAACCCTTCTTACGAGTGCAAGCCCGTTTTTCGGGACAACCTACTTGAAATGGGTGTGCGACAGCACTTGGGAAATTGAGAGTTAATCTTTTTTGGCTCGTCTGTTGCACGTAAAACATGCCGTAAGTTTTTATTTTATTTTTTAACGCTGATTCTATTAATAGTGTACGACACACCCTGCCGCACACACCATTTTTAGCCTAGCCGACAGTAAGAGACTCTTAAGTGGCGTGTCTCGTACTGTATTTTTCGCTTGGACACGTTTTTCAACGCTTGGACACGTTTTTCAACGCTTGGACACGTTTTTTTGGTTGTGCCTGGTGTTGGACACGCATTATACACACGGCATACGACTGGGTCGTAAGGTTCGACTGCGTAAGTTCGTCTTGTGACAGGCAGTGGGTGCCACGGCTGTCCTTGGTTGCCATTTGAGTGGCATATTTTTCATGCTGTAGGAGGGGCATGGTAGCGACGGCTTTTGCTGGCCTTGCTTGTTGCAGGTATACATTTGGTGCCGAGACCAACCCATGCCGTCCTTTTCGACATTTTCTTCTCCATGTAGCCCTGGCGTCGCTCAGGGTCATATGCGGCAATCGCAATTTTAGCTTCAGCAGCAATAACTCGTTAGTGTAGTGTATTAAGAGTAGAAATGCTCCAGTGTATAGCAGCATACTTGGAAGTATTGCTTCAGCATCGTGAATAGCGCGCTATCGTATGCTGTACTGTTGTCGGTGTCGCTGCATGGGTGCTGACGTTGTGACTCACCCTCCCGTTCAATGTTTCCCGCTGGTACCATGTTGGCCGCTCTCTCCGTTGACGGGACAGCCGATTCGCCGAAGCCGCTTTTGGTCGACGGCCAAAGAAACGCCAGGTTGGAGGGGTTGAGGCTTCAGCTCAAGCGCTTGTGTGGGTGAGGGACACCTAGGCATGCTGTTGGCATGCTGTTGCTCGCGCATCTCATGGTACCTCATGATGTATACTTCGGCATAACGCAATAGACTACTGGATATATCTTGAAAATAAGAATCAAAGCTGTGAGATCGAGAATTTCCTGAAAACTCATACCAGGTATTTGCAAGCTTGGAGTGATACTTTCATCGCGCGTGCTACGGGGTGTAGGTTTTATAGTGGTTCACAAAATCTGAAGGTTTTTGTACGCAACGAACTCGCAACCTATGTTATAACACGCAATGGCCACTGCTGTAGTCTAGGTGTATAGAAAGAACAGAGTCTACTCGTAGATATTCCCTGGTGTGCTCCTCAGCTTTGGCAGCCCTTGTGGTGTTACATTGAGTTGTTATGTTTTTCGGCTGGCAACGCCGATTACAATGGTTGACATGTGGACGTCGTATCGTCAGGTCGTTTACAGTAGTTTGAGCTGTACAGCAATAATTAGGAAAGCACACCAGATGGTTTCACGAAGTGTCTGTTCGCGCTGAAGACCAAAGGTATCCATGGCCCCAGTTCTAGAAGATTTATCGATTTCCTGCCTTTGCCAGAGGGTATGTTCTGCCTTTTCCTGGCGAACGCGTTGAAGAAATCTGCACAATTCAAAGGCAGGCCGCGGTTGGGTTCATTCCGCGTTGTAGCGACTACCTCGCCTTTTTTTATTCGCCTTTTTTCCCTCGAAGCGTGACCCCCCCCCCCCACCTTCCCCCTTTCCCCGCCGGCCACTGCTGCTCCTGTTATGGGTGGATTATATAGCTCATCGATTGGAGGTCAGAGAGAGACTGATCCCGATGACGTACGTCCCGACGTGCTGGCTGTGAAAGACATCGGGCTTGATAATGGCATGGTTAACGCTGTGCTGGAGGCGATCGCGAGAGGAAGAGCGGGTTTCGAGGTGAGGGCTCTCGTGGAGGATACCTCAGAACAAACAACCGGTGGCGGCTCAGCGAACAGCGGTCCCCGCAACGAAGACGCCCCTCTGCAGACACAAAAACCATCGGATGACCCGGCATCGACCGAGGCGGTTTCGACCGAGGCGGTTAGCCAGCGGCAGGAGGGGAAAGTTGGTGCGGTGGGGTCACAGAAGGGTGGACTCCTGGGAGGGGGTGGACAAGGGAAGGGTGGAGCTGGCAACGTGGGGGTAACGAGGAGGAAGGATGAAGCTGGCTATGTGGGGATAACGAGGGCGCCTATGAGTGCTTTTCGATGCACGAAGCCCATTGACAGCGACATCATGGGGACGTTGGTCGCGGAGGTGACCCCGTTGGCTGAAGCAGGCGGTGGCAAGGGGACCGGCGGGGTTGACGCTTCTGCTGAAGATGCACTCGAGGTGTACGGGCCGGAGATGGAATGGCAATCGACGGGTGACGCGATGGAGGTCGACGATGGCGTGATGGCCGCTGTGATGGAGGCTTTGGAAGAGGCCGGGAAGGAGGGGTTCACGTTGGTGCAGCTTAAACGGGCCGTTCGAGAGGCAGCGCGCGTGCAAGGGGCATCCGCTGAAGAGGACCGGGTGAGATCGTTGATTGGCAGAGTGCTACGGAACGGAGCGATTGTGGGCATCTGCGGTGCTCAAGACTTGAGGTACGTCTCGCGGTGGTTTTATTTTTCGTTTGGGAAAGGTCTACTACAGTACAGTCCGGTGGCATGGGTGGTATTCGCAGTGCTTGCGAGTGGTTTGTGACGGCGAGAGCACCCACCATTACGGGGGAACATAGCAATCAGAACAAACTGTACAGTACTGTACCTACTGTACCTACTGCACCTACTGCACCAATAGTACCTACTGTACAGTAATATGGTATCTAAAAACAGGAGCATGCCAGTATACCTGGTATGTTTTTTCTGGTCCGTCGTGGGTTCTGATTACTACGCCCGCCCGTAAACAGTAAATAGTAAGCATTAAATTGAGTGCACGTCGTGGAAGAGGTGCAAAGCGCCTGCTTCTCCGGGACCGGTGGTCCTCCACTGTTCGGAGTGCTTGAGGCACGTCACGCACGCCTACACCCTCCACAACAACAGGGACTGGTGCAGGCGCCGCTTGTGAGTGCTGTTCAGCTTTCCATCACGCGTGAATCGGAGACGAGGGATCGCCTGTTTGTTGATCCTGCCCTGCGCGTTTCACGGATTGCTGTGTCAAAAAGGTACATGCTCGAAGACTACGCGAAGGAGTGGGCTGTTCCTTCATCCCGTGAAAGCGACCCCTCGCCGGACGTGCCTGGTGCTTGTACAACTCCGATGGAGACGGGCGCGACTGGCGAAGAAGACGAAGACGCGCCTGATAGTGCTGCCGCTGCTGCTGCTGCTGCGAAGGGCTGGAAGGGAAAGGGAAAGGGAAAACAGAGGGCAGGAAAGGCGCGGAATCGCGTGGCGCCCGGTAGTCAGGTTAGTCTTACACATTACACTCCTCTGTAGCGAGGCACGTGGGAGAGGGGATGCGGAGGTGGTGGCCGAAAGGGCTTGTCGGAGAGCACGATCGGTACGAAATAACAGCGATTGCTCTAACTTTCGAAATGGCGTAAAACCATGCTGCCCATCCAATAGTGGCGGTCTGCCTTGCCTTGTTCAAGGAGACAGCCCGTGCGTGCTTGTCGTCTTCGGTTCATCTCGGTTTTACCCAGATGTCCTCGTGATGGTTGCACACGATTCGCCCTAAAACTTGAAAGGCAAACGCAGTGGCCAAGGTTCTGAGGGACCGACGTACTTGTAGAAGTTGGTGTGGCCCCTCTTTGCCGACGTGCGCCTCTTCGTGCAGGCCATTTCTCTTCAACGCCATCGGCTGCGCCAAACAAACCCTCACGGGAAGTAATACCTGGGCCGTGCCTACTCGTATTACCGTTTCGTTTTTGCTGATGTGCCTTGCCGCCAGAGTGGCACGCGACCGAAGATGCTTTTCCCGTGGATGGGCTTCGACGGAGAAGTAAACGTGCAGCTGCTCAACCGCATCCGGTATGGACTCTTGTCCTACACAAGAAGAAACCCGGGGTGCCTGGCCAGCAAGATCAGGTGATCGTTGAACCCACGCCACGCCGTATGGAGTAACGGTAGGACTGCACCCCTGCCTGGACGATCTTGAGCATGCATAGTGTCGAGCGCAGCAACAACCCCCTACCCACCGTGCTAGGCTCTCACTAGGTACATATTTTTTAGCGGTGTGGCTGGAACACTGAGACAGAGCCCCGATTTTCAAAACGGATCGGTTTGTTCTCGCTTCGTACAGGCGAAGGTGTACGGGTGTGGGCTCGGCTTTTAGGGAGAATGCCGTGGTGTGTTTTTCTGCGTATCCGAGCCACTTGTGTCATGGTCGGCTTAGGCTTCTCTTTGGGAAATAAAAACGCCATCTATGCTCGAGATTAGCTGTGAAGGAGTGCTATTAATTCGCGCTTGCCGCCCTAATGCCAAGACGTCTTTCTGCCGCGGTTCTCGATAGCATGCGAATTGCCTCCTGGGTATTGTTGTTTCCATCCTGTAAGTGTTTTGCCTCCGGGGTATTGTTTCTCTCCTGCCTTGTTTTAGTATCAGGGGAAGGTGGATAGTAAGCGGTCACGCAAAGTCGAAGAGTTGTGTAGCCTTTGTTTGCAGTTCACTTCTTTAGCATCGTAAGCACTCAATCTGATTGATGTCCCATGTTCTGAATGCCGATTGATGTCCCGTGTTGTGATTGGCAATAACCTTTTTTTGGCATCGTAAACAGTTTTTTGTTTTTGCATCGTAAACAGTTAACGTGGATTGATGTCCCATTTTGTTTGCAGGGAAGCCGAGGTTCCGTTCCTTACCGAAGGAGAGACGAGGCTGCTCCTCAGGGACTTGGTCAGGAGGAAGGTCCTTCGCGAGCAAACGGTGCCTGACGTTTCGACGGTGAGCGTCCGACTGTGAATCTCCAATTTGCTCTCATCGATACCACAACGAAGCAGCCGCCATGAATATATTAGTATCTCCTCGGCCGCGCAACACGGTGCCCGAACCGGTACATGCTCGCTTGCGGACGTTTTTGGTGGGGACTGAGCGGGCGTCTTCTTCTCAGATCTGCCCCGTTCTGGCCTTTTACCGTTGCGCCCGTTTTTGTTCTAACAGCGTGCTGCCCTGTCTCGAGGAGACCAGCAGCGGTACCGTACGCTCGCCCCCTGCTCAAATACATGCCAAGCGATGGAATGGTAACCGTTATTTATACCGGTAGTAGTGTTTCGTGCATACGGAACGGTGCTTCTACGTGTGGCACTACTAACAGTATAACGTGGCATACGCATATATTACTTTATATGAAATTCATATTTTATGGACAAAGCCAAGCTTTTCTCTTGCGGCCGAGGGTCGTTCCTCACGCTCTCGGCTGCGGGGCACGCAGGGGGCCCGCGTGTACACTGCGGCGCAGGTCTAGCCCCCGGCCGGGCACCGTGGGGCGTGCTATGGGCGTTCTAAGTTGCGGGGAAATAGCAATTTATGCCGGAACTGATTCCGACCACGTAAGGCCACCCAGGACGTACGAAACCCCAATGCGGCATAATTGATCAACCTTCTCGACGGCCTTCACTTCTGCGTGTATGTGTGTATGTGAGCAGCACCATCATCAGAGGGGTCCGCTCCAAGCCTGTTGCAGCAGCAGTACCACCATCACCAACCCCAACCAAAGTCACAGCGTGCTGCTGCTGGCAGTTGGCAGCGTGATGCTGTTGTCCCCAAAGCTCTCCCCGTACTTACTTAGCTCTCACAACTTCTGTCGATATGCTCTGCTGCAGCTGTTAACACAGTTGCTGTATCATGCCTGCCTGTGTCTCACCGTCCCTCGAGCTCCCAAGCTCTCTACTTGGTGGCAGCCACGGTACAACAACAGCGGTCGCACATCAAGCTCTTCCTTTTGTGACGGCTACGGCCGGTTAATATCTGTGTGTGCGTGTCCTGTGCCATGTTTCCAGGTCGAGCTACTACTGCTATAGGAAATAGAACCGAACCCAAAATTTCAAGAGGGTTGGGAGAGGTGCACTTTTCTATTATATTGAGATGTTGCGCAGAGGGCAGGAGCATACTGTACGGGTATACACCCACACTTCTTCCTTGGGCTTTCAAAAGTAACCGCACAGCAGCGCTAGACACAACGACAGCAGCAATACAACACCACTAGGTCTCCACACTCTGGCCTTTGGGACAGCTACTGCTGGCCACGGTGCTTTTGTGTTCGTATGTGTGTGCAGTGCCACCAGAACACACACGGAATCATGACAACATTTCCACGTATTTTTTAGAGCCAAACATACATACCGTAAACTACACAAGATAACACACCCACATAAGATACCACACCCCCCACAGAATACGACACCCCGGTGATAAT
>JAYJME010001036.1:0-18197 GCA_036873775.1 Costaria costata | reverse complement strand
CCCTATACGGCATACATCGTCAGCCAACCCCCTCGTCACATTTGACCTCCTTTTTACCTCCGGCAACGGTGCATCGCTAACACCACGTGAGCGAGCTAGAGCACTAACGATCTCGCAACACACGACATCGCTATAACTCCTCCTCTGCAAAAGAGACATGTAAGAAAACAAGTAGAAATGCATCACGTCTCATGGAGCTGTTCCTTGGACCCGTCAAACTGACATGCACTTCTTAAAGGCTGCCCCTGACTGTTTTCACGTGGGCATGGGCATCCTGTGCTAGCTAAATTCCCAAGCAGCGCTAGCAAGACGTGCTCCAATGCTTGTACTTGCGTGCCCTTACACACGGCCTTTTGCGGCCAATCGAAATTCCCGCCCAGGCCGGTTAGACGAGCTACTGCACGGTGCGGCACCATCAGTTCCCGACTAATCTAGCCTGGGGTGGAGGAGGTGTTTCCAACACGCCCTAACCTCATGTGTTAATGAGGATGTGTTCCTACTGTAGGCAGAGTCCAGAACATGTCTCGCAACTCAAACTTCAGTCGAAGTATCAAAGCACACAAGCACAAGCAACGTTTGCCAAGGCAAACGCGCGACACTGTGTGAAGCGGTTTTGGTCCAGGGCGAGACTAGCCACACCATAGGACTTAGCCCATCCATTCTTCCTCATTGATACCCCAAACCTTCTTCTCGCCGAGGCGAACTTCCAAGCCGGTCTCGGTCACATGGAGTTGGTACGCGTCTTCGTTCGCGCGTGACCAGGGCAGGAGGTTGGTCCAGTCCCACTTGTACCTACCAGACTTGGACAGGACTTTAGTTCCGTCGGCTGGAACTTTCTGCAAGGGCTGGCGCAATACAGTGGTGGAGAGGAGCAATCGGCGGTGGCGAACTGGTTATGGCCCTGTTTTCCCGTTCGGCAGGGGTGTTTCTTTATTATTTTGCTTAATGTCACAAGGGGATATGCGGTGGTGTACACTTTGCGCCAGATTTACAAGGGGAAGTTCAGTGGGATACCAGGTAGTTGTATACACCGTGGTTTACCCTGGTACTACGGGTAGTCCTGGTTGCGTTGGCGATACCCGAGCTGGTGCCTACAGCAGGTACCTGCGGAGTACATCCTACAATTACACACCCTTGTAGGTTTAGTACATACGGTGTACTGTACGAACCAGGGAATTCTAAGCTCAGCTCACAAGAGTAATTGTCTCTCCAAGCTAAGATATATCGTACCAGGGCAACTTCATGCTGGTGTTCTTGTTGGTTTAGCTATGATTAAGGCTGTCCAGCGTGTGTGTTGATATCTGTCTATTTTGGCCTCGTTTGGTCTAGACATATACAACAGTATACACGACGCCTAAGGAGAAAACGAGTACTAGGAAAGACAGCCTGGCGTTGATTTCGGGAACGTATGAGCTTCGGGAACCGTTATACTGGCGTTAGTGTACAACGCACCCTTTCCTAAATAAGAAGAGCCAGCCTGGGTTGTTGGTACTCATGTTTCGCACCTGGTTCCGGTACTATACAGTGTCCTGTGCTGCAATGCTTGTCATATTTGTTGTACGTTCGCCTGTACCCACACCACGAGTAGATCCACACGCATTAGACCATTCGATACGAGCTGCTTACAGTAGATACTCCTATGACTCGGGTGATACTGTTAGCGCCGACAACCCATCGATACTTCTCTGCATTTTCCCCACTGCTTAATAATATTGAGAAGCATTCGGAACCGCCTGAGGCCGACACACGGCGCAGCCCGTGTTGGACGGGCTAATACACACTTGACGCGTGCTACGATAGGAGGTACCACGAAGGTACGAGCTGGTTAAAAAATAACAACAGCAAAACTCTGTCTTCCACGAACGCTACATGCATTTGCTCACTGCTTAGAATGTCACATATTTGGTATCATACCCACCGCCGTGATCAGCGAAAGAAGGTGACATAGGCAGTTTTGTTTTGTTTAGGACCCGGGGCTGGCGCTAGCGGCAACAATGTGTCCCGACCAACAACAGGCCTTCGAAAAGGTCAATAGTAGTCAGTCGTTTCCGTAGAAAGAATCCATTTTTATTTGGAGCCGGTCCCACTCCAAGGCATGTCGGCAAAACGCTTCGCGAATAATGAAACAATTGACCGCGTAGGATAAGTACGAAGCCGTTGGCGAATGTTTTAATGTTGTTGTTTGGTTTTCCTCCGCCGGAATGTTTGGATGCCTTAAGACGCAAATAAAAAAGAGCAGAAATATCTGGCGAAACTAAATAATTAATAAAAACCCCATTCGGTAACGGGTCGGCATGGGTTCATAGAATATTTGTGCCTAATTTCAGGGTCTATCTCCAAAACACCGGCGTGGACATTGGAGGTGAACTGAAATTGGGACGGTAGGCCTGAACCAGCCTGTGGCCACGTGTTGATCATTGTTTTGTTTCTGATAGACGAGGCTGTTGAGCCGAGGCACTGCTACGTACCTGGTACCAAATATCGTTTTGTTTTTACACTGTTTTTCGTTGCATATACCGAAGCCATGGGATGCTTCTTCGGGTTGCCCGTTCAGGTTTTGCCAAATACAGGGTTTGGGTGGAGTGCGGAGCTACTACAGTAATAGCTCCTCGAACGACAACATGGAACAACACCCTCAGAAACAAAGATGGAACAACACCCCTACAGTACAGTACCATTCCTCACCTCCTCCGAGTTGGCTGATTCTACCTCAGTACTGGCAGTGTCTAACATGTTTATACTGAGCGTAGACCGCCAGGTCCCGGGAACCCAGCCCTCAGCCATCTCCTGCTTCTCCCGTGACTTTTCGTGACCATGGTCCAAGCTTCTACGCTTAGCGCGCCGGACCCCCGGCAGCCAGGCCCCGGCCGTCGCCTGCGTCTTCCGCGAGTTGCCATCTTCTTTGTTCAGGCGGTTACCCTGGACTTGTCGGGCCCTGGGCAACCAACCCCCAACTGTGTCCATGTTGGTGACGGTCTTGGCACCCTTTCCACCCTCTTTTCGGGTCCTTCCATTCAGTACCCGCAAAACCATTCCCGCGGTTTCAGGGTCGGAGGAGAGCAAGGTCGTGGCGTACATCGCCCCCGGTTTCAAGCTGGCCCCGCGACCGTTTACGCTCGATGGCAGTACCTGGTTATTTTTGTCGGAGCTCACGGATCCATCAACCCTAGGCCGTAGTACTGACCTCCCCTCAATGGGGTTCGGGGTCCCCACCAGTGATTCCCCGAATTGCAGGGCCCAGGTCGGCCTCTTCACCGGAGGGACGCTAGGGCAGACCGCAGCATGTTGTTTGTTCATGTCATTGTGGGGTGCCGAGGCCTTGCGCATGTTAGACACCGCAGTGCTTTTGATCTCCTGCTGGAGCCGGACCTTCTTGAAAACGTTGAGCATACCGTTGGACACCCTGTTGCGGGGGATGTCGTGTCTGGGGAGCGATGCATCGCCCCAAGAGATGCGTGCGGCCTGTACAACACAATCGTCACCATGCTCAGTGCCGCTATCAACACTGCCACGGCTGTCGCTGCTGACGTTACCGATGCCGGTCTCGGTGCCCCCACTGCTGTCGGGAGCATCGGATGTTGTCTTTGGGCGGCCGTGACGCCTGTCAGGCAACACCTTGAAGAAGGGAGACAGCTTGATGGATTTGCCTTGTTCACGACCGGCCTGTCCCACAGCCCGCGCGGGTACAGATACAGGTTTGGCGCGACAAGAAGGCAACGGGGGCACAAATAAGAAAATATGAAAATAACGATTTCGAAGCAGGGGCGGGCGGTGATAGCTACAGTATGTAACACGGAGGAAACAATACCATGTTAAATCTAACTATGGTACCTTACATGCGAGTCGGAAACACACACAAGTGCATTTTGGGCGAATCATACACCGCTTTTTTCAAGGGACCGGCGAAGTTATCTCCATAGTATCTCGTAGGTGTCCGTCTCGAGGACGCTCATGTAACACGCGCTATCAACACTGCGCGTGCCAAAAATATATACTTTGCAACGACGCCAAAAAATACGTCCCAGCCCTCAGGTTCCCAGGGGCCACACCTGGAGGCGTTCGGTTGATGATGAGCGTTTACAGTATATCCCAAACATCCTCATTCAGCAGACCAACTATAGAAATACACCAGTACACCCTGGTCTAACTCACTATTAATAGCGGTCTATCAGTATCAGACCCATGCTGCGATAGAGGTGCACAAGTTTTGTTTCTGGGGCTCTTCACTTTAGGAGCTCCATATCACACCCGAAAACTGTTTTTGAGTACACTGGAAGGGCAGCACGATGAGCAAACCCATGGACTAGCCAATAAAAAAAACTCATATTTCTAAACAAGATTGGCATTCGGACGGTTTTGGGTTAAGGAGCCCCGCTATTCTCAGAAAAAAAAAAAAAAAGTGCAACCTCTATCGCAGCACGCGTCATCAGTCAGGTATGTCACGTTCGACCGCGGGCGAGTCGGCTTATTAGCCACCGTAGTCGGGGGTTTGCGGTTCGGCCCACACCAAGCGGGCCGACCTGCCCATAGCTCCCCAACTGAGGCTCGACGTTGGTATCGTTACTACAGTAGTCTCCTCATTTAAGAGTTCTGCAAAATATAATGCGTTCTGTGTGCCTAGCCTCAGACGCGTGCTACGGCAGAGGTTGCACCATTATTTCGCTTTTTTGTTTCTGAATAACGGGGCTCCTTAACCCGACCTGGTCCGGATGTCATTCTTGTTTAGCACTCTGTTTTTTTTTTAATGCCTAGTCCATGGGTTTGCTCATCGGGCTGCCCTTCCAGTTTACTCAAAAACAGGTTCTGGGTGTGATATGGAGCTCCTGAAGTGAAGAGCCTCATAAAACAATGGTGCATCTCTATCGTAGCATAGGTCCCCATGGGATTCCTAATCATTGTCGTGCGTGCAATGTTTCTCCAAGAGTTTAGTCGGGGTGAGGCGTAGAGCTAGCCCTCCATGCTATGATATAGGAACCTGGGAAATAAGTGTTGCCCGCTTTTCTGTGGGAATACTCAAACGCCAAAACACGCCATCTATCTGTTGGCTTCAATACGCTAGAGGGAATTTGCCCCATGCCATATCCCGTACCATACCCAGGAAAGACTTCGACGACGTCGTCTCTGTCCTCCTGCATACGATAAGGAACACGGCATTGGGATACTATTTGGTGAAGGTACGAGTCATGGGAGTTTGCCTGGCGAGGCGTGCTACGATAGAGGTGCACCGGTTTTTTTCTGGGGCTCCTCACTTTAGGAGCTCTGCACTTCAGCCATATAAAGGTTTTGAGCCAACCAAAAGTGCAATCCGATTCCGAAACTCATGACCTAGGTATAAAAAACAATCAAAACGGAAAACAAGAACGACACCCTGACGATTTTGGGTTAAGGAGCTCCGTCATTCAGACACAAAAAATGCCAAACAAAGGCTACCTCTATCATAGCACGCGTCCTGCAAGCCTCCGAAACGAGGTGACAGCTGCCTCACACAAATACACACACTACCGCCCTTTAAACAGAGCACTGGGTACAGTACAGTAGCGGCCAAGCCTACGGGCTGGGCTGGCCGTAAACTATTTTTTCATTCGATCGTCGTTGTTAAGAACAATTTTGAACGAAAAAGCTGTCGTCTCCGAACTTGACCACAGCGTTCTTGAGCCTGTGCAGCGCGTTTGCAGACGTGAGAGGTTTGGGAATCCGAGTTGATTTCATCGAGACTAGCCATGTCGAGTAGACCCCGCCGCGTACGGAGATAACTCGATAGTACTACATACAGTAAAGTCTACACGAAACTCCGAACCTCTGTACAGCGGATGACTCTGTTTCTCGGCGTGAACTTTCCCTGAGGCACGGAGAAACTATCAGTATATCCTTCCCATAGCCTAATTCATTGTCTATCGAGAGATATCAGGTGTACATGATCCGCAATTATTATACCGGGACAGTACAACCAAACTAGGTTGCGATGATCGACCAAAAATCTCGTTTTCCGACCCCAATTTATCGTTTGTTGCCTGATCATTTCGCATATTATGTGATTTGCATCGCCCTCCTCTACACCGTCAAATGACACCCAAAATAAAGACCCCCCCCCCCCCTTACGTTTTGACCAAAAATAAAGAACACAGGCCGTGTTTTTCTCGAAACGACCATAAACACCCGCCATCCCAATTGTCTTGTTTATGTTGGCACTTTGAATCGTTTGGTTGTATAGTATACTCCAAGGGGGCTAAGCTCCGCACGAATCTCCAGCTCAAAATCCGCAAAATTGGGCTGGGAAAGTGCCGGCCAATACCGCGCGACCCTCTCGGCTGGACCAGCTCATAGGTTAGATACTTGACAACGCGTGTGACCCATGCTACGATAGAGGTGTTGTTCCATGATGTTTTTTCTGAGGCTCTTCACTTTAGGAGCTCCTTATCACACACGAAAACGGTTTTTGACTTAAAAAACTTTGAAGGCCGGACCGATAAGCAATCCCATGGACTAGGCATTAAAAAATAATCGTACTGCTAAACAAGAATGAATGACCTTCGGACGACTTTGGGTTAAGGAGCCCCGTTATCCAGAAGCAAAAAAGCCAAAGAGTGCAACCTCTATCGTGGCACGCTTCGTGTGTTCTAAAATATCTCCAGTGAAACCGATGCCAGATTTCTTATGTCCCTGAAACTATAAGGCTGGTCCTTGTGTGGCTCTCTCTTATGGGTGGGGCGGGTGGACTATTTCTTAGCGATGCCGGCTTGCTGTCATCGCGTACTGCTTTAACCTGGTACCTGGAAATATGCTAATGTTGTGGTATCTCCGTATGTCCCCTATTTGGCGTGGAGCCAGGTCTATTTCTTGGAAAGAAGAAAACCGCTCACGCCTTCTGTCAGAGGACGCCACGGTGAGGCAATAACTATACGAACTCCTCTGGGCGAAATTACCATCCACGGGTGAGCGATGAAGCACAGCCAGACACAACCTGAACATCACATTAGTCGCGCCGGTTCCATTCGGCATCTTTCCTCGCAGAACAACACATTCCGGTGCAAAAACCGTGGCATATCTTAACACACGTACGAAGTATCAGGGGTCCTCAGTAGAGAAGGGCCTCTTGTTGTTGCAGTTCGTGCTGCCGATGGTTGTACTTATTAATCCAAGGCAACAATTCACACACAATTTGTTTGTGTCCAACGGTGGCGCCCTTGATAAGCATCAAAATTCGCGGTTGCGGCGATCTTTATATACTTACCTGGCACTTTTTTTGCTTTAGATGTACCCTCAAAATGCCATGTTCGGTAAGGATTCCCTATCGCCCATTTTCGGTATATTTATTTTCCGAGGGCTCAGACAACCACATTCTAGACACGATATTCGAAAGTTGGTCGCGGGGGGTTGTGTTGATAGGCTATATGACCATCATGCTGACAGTTTGTACAGCTTGTAGCAAGGAGATTTTCCTACAACAATAACAGGAACATTTTCAACCCCATCTAAAGTTGTTTTTTTTACACCAAAACAAGTTGTATGGCGATCGTGGAGTCTGGCCTATCAACACAGCCCCACGCGATTAAGTCTTGAATACCGTGTCTAGAATATGGTTATCTCAGCCCTCGGAAAATAAAATGTTACGAGTATTATGATTGCGCTTACCATCCGACAATGTGCCTGCAGCGTGACCTTCAACGTTGATCACTCAGAATATCCCAAAAAAAAGTAGAAAACCTCTCGAAAATAAAAAGGAAACATACGCACCAAGTCCACCTCCTTTCTGTGTCAACTTTCGGCTCGAGCTTTGTTCATTGAAAATTGGCCATTTGGAATTTAGAATCGGGTCATGCTTCGGAGGCTCCTAGCTTGAGGAGCTCTATACCTCACCCAAAAGCGTATTATGATTTAGCTAAAATAGCAACCCGATGCCTAAAGCCATGGCCTAGGTATAAAACAGTATTAACATCGATAAACAAGAAAGGCATTCCGACGAGTTTTGGTTAACCCCTTTAGAGCCGGAAACGGTTTTTGGGGACAAAACTACTTGGACGTAGTAGTGTGGGATCATTTTTCCGGTGTTCAAAGGGCGAAGGAGAGCCCTGTCATTTAGAACATACTTTTGTTCAAAAGTGCTCTACCTCTATCGTACCACGCATCAAATGTCTCCTTACCGAAAATTGCGTTATGAAGGGTAGTGCTGTAAAGAAAATATTGCAACAAAAGGGTCGCCGCGAACAAGAATTTAATTTTGACCCAGGGCAACCGTTGGACACAAGCGGCGTGTGAGTTGTTGCCTTGTGTCCTTCAGTACAAAACCATCTGCAGCACCAACAAAAAAGAGAGGCCCTTCTCAAACAATATCTCTAAAGAGGACCCCCTCCAATGTCCCCACAGCAGCGGTAGGATATGACAACAGTATATACGTTGAGGGTATCCAGCGAGACACACACTACACACGTATTATGCGTCTCACGCAATCTCACAGAGAGCCGCCATGTCGCGTGGTCGCAGCTGGAGCCATCGAAGAGAGGAACCCGATGCTCCCGACGTTTTGCTTACCTACGTGAACGAATGGACGTGTAGTCATCGCAAGCCTAATGCATACGCCCCTACTTTTATTCCCTCCGTCTACAACAATACCACTGGGTTGTTTTCTTCCCTATTTTCAAGTCGATCATCCCGAAAAAAAGCGCGGGTGCACTGCTAAAGGGGATACACTTACGATGCTGCCATTCACGTGCAAAGGTGTCCATGCCTTTGACTGGAGAATCCCCTTCCCGGGCGCTTTGACAAGTGGGCGTGTCGGCACCTACGGTAAGAGCAGTGGGAAGATTAGGGGATCAGGGTGGTAGCACCATTATTTGGGGTCGTGTGTGCACGCTGCCAATGGGTGGCTGCGACCATATCACACGCCTGCCTCGCGCGGACTATTTTACCACATTGACTAAACGTGCCACGTAGTAGTAGTCAAGACGGAGGAAACCACATTCACATTAAAACATCCTTCGTATGTATGTGTACTCGGCATACCAAACAAAAATGGTAAATGGCTATTTGTCTCCGTTGCCTGCTGTGGTTGCTGCGATTATACTGCTGTAGTTGAAATCACCGAGGCAGATTTGAACGTGGTAAACACGCGTTATCAGTTATCAGTAACCATAGCTTACGAGGAGGACGGCTCGACTACATGTGTATCATACATCTTGAGCTTCTCCACTCACTGGGTCACAAGATACATAATACTTACTGTAGGCATAAAAAGTAAAGATCTACCAGGTATGTCCGAAACACTTGGTCGTTAACACATCCAAGATCCATATCCACACGCAGAACGCCAAGGACTTGTTATCGGCTTGATGTTTGTGAGAAAGCACACGCAGCTGAAGATACAGAAGCAACAACAGCAGCAGCAAGTAAAATAAGGTGATGCAACAGCCAGTGCACCGTAGTACAGTAGCTGCGACACCTGGGGAGGCCCGGTCGGACTCTGTTGGAATGGAGTATTGATTCACAGTAGATACACGAAAAGCACACCACGCACACAAATCAGACAACTTGCAGGAGAAAAGAAAGACGGAAAGGCAGACAGAATGCAATAAAGGAAGAACGACGAAGACAAAAATTAACTGAACCACGAAATTAAAGAACTGAACATAGAAAGGGCAAAGGAATTCAGAGAGTGTCAGCAGCAGAGCAGTACATATACCCGGTATACTCGTAGTGTAGTTTAGCTTCGTACTCGTGTTGATGTATTTTTTATATTAATAACAGTATAAATAATCATACCGTAGTACCCGTATAGCCTACCAGGTACGGTACATAATTGATACGGGTACGAGTAGTCTATACCACCTATGTTATTGTATGCGTATCACGAACATTGTATTATACGATTTACCTGGTATACTATACTGTAGTAGACTACAATAACACCTACCTCGTCCCGGCGCATGGCGATGACCAGGGACGCCCCCGGGTGCACCACGAAGTGCATGTTCGTGGTGTTGGCGTCGTGGGATCGCACCACGGTTGTGTTGTAAACACTTAAGATCTGTATGCAACGGAGGGATGCACTCGCGTGGATGCGGGGAGCAGGCGGGCGGCCAGCGCACGGACGGCAAAAAGCAAAAAAAGGAAGGAGGTCGGAACTGTTTGGAAGTAAAAATATAAAAAAAAATGAAATCTGTGTGATTACGAAGACATGAGAAAGGGTTTGATACCTATATTATACTGTTGGATATCGATAATAATAATATGAACACTCAACGTTCCGTTCATTTCCGGACGTGTTGGGTCCTGGCACTACCGGGTACTACTAAACTGTACCTCTCTCCTCTATTCATAGTGTTTTAGAGGGTCAGTCGGTGGTGAATAAACGAGCAAATGCAAAAAAGGCAGCATTTTTTCGCACATGTTGCTGGTTCGGGGATATTCGCAGGGTGATACCAGAGGTAACAGATATTATTGCAACAATAGAGGGAAAGGCAGGTCTACACGAAGAACAAGACCGGCTTGTGTCGGCATATGTAATAACACTTGGTCACGTGTGTCTTTCCCCAGAGCCGCGAGAGATGGTGTTGTGGTAAACATGGAACTCGCTCAAGCAAAACCAACGATACCCAAATCAGTCTACACTCAAGTATATAATTATAGTCGAGAGCACGAAAATCAAACACCGAAGTATAATCAGTAATATACCGCAATTCGGCCTTGAGGCACATCGACACAAATATCCACGACACTTTCCCAATGGCACCAGCGGTCTACTGTCTCCCTTGGCGTACGGCTTGCTGTACTCTGCTGGCGGTGTGAAGCTGTTCGGTTCCCCAGTGACTACACTCACCAATGGCTTCTCGCACAGAAGCGGCCGCAAGAATGTCACGACGCCCTCCGCCGTGATGTCCTCTCTTTGTTCGAAGTCGTCGCAAGGCTCCACGGCCCCTTGGACATTGTCCCATAAGCCACCCTCGGACTTGGCGGAGCCTATCCCGAGCGCAGCAGCGGCGCTCAGGATGAGCACCCCCCATGATACCAGGGATGCCTTCATCTTGGCCAACCGTTCGCGGTTGGTGCAGTGCAGTATTCCCAAAAGCTTGCAAAAAATGAAGAATAGGCAAACGAGCGTTGCCAAATACCGGAGCTACGGAGCGTAGCCGGTGTGTGTGACATAAGGGCTGCCGGCGGACCAGAGAAGAAGACCAGAAGCCAGACGGCTGACAAGCTTATTGGGAATGTCAGCGGGCTGTTCGATATGTACAGAGCGCGGAACAATCACGAAGGGATACATCTGCTTGGATATATCTGCAGGCTGCTGGCCATGGCGCGGCGTAACAACAGTAAAACAAACACAGGTGATCGGACATATCAGCAGGCTGTTTAATATGACGCGGCGAAACATCGAACCAACGCACCTGATTGGGCACGTCAGCGGGCTGTTCGATATGGCGCGGCGTAAACCGAACGACCTCTGCACTGTACGATATCTGATTGGATCCGCAAAAAGGCCTCACACATCTAGAGGGTCGGTTCCCATCGTGATGTGGACGCCAAACATCATGTTGTGCCACTGAATAAAGTAACGTACGTACAGTACAGCGACACATTATATCACTTATCACTACGGTACAGCACCACTGTACAAAAAATACCTGGAACTGCAGGTCTACAGTAATTAATAAAAACCGCTTCGAATAAAGAACGCGTGCGCTCGAAGTACCACGCAGCTTTCAAAGATGTCTATCAACCATTCAACTGGTCCAACTCACAGCTGTCGTATTTTTAACAATTTTATACTCCGTACGAATGATGGTACAGGTACTGAGCAGTATCACTATATTACCAGGGTACGTACTACCTGGTACTGGTATACTCGTACACACCGGTACTACTGCACAGTCTACAGTAGTAGCAATAGTGTGTGTTCCTTCACATTAAACCGTTCTTGCCACCCACGGAAATCGAGCAAACCCAGTGACAGTTCTAATTCTTCAGACTAGATAGATACAAGCTCTGTGGTCACAGTGTCTTCTATATGTGATGACAGGCAGTTTTATTACGTCCTGTAAGCGGTGCCAGGTATATCTGATATTCATAGCAATTCTTCTCACATAGTGCCGGATACACCAGTTCTCTTCGCCTCAAATTGTGTCTGGTAAATCGGTTGCATCACCTCCCGCTACGTATAGGGCTGGTGTACTGGGGTTATCACCCCGTCGGAAGCAGGAAGGGTCCATGATGAGTGCTGTTACTGTGTAGTGATGATCCTTGAATGTATTGGCAACCCTCCAAGGTTTTCTCTTGTGTATACGACAACCAAGGTTTGAAGAACCATTGTTCGCGTTGGTATCTGGTATGCCCAACATCTGATCACGACCCGGTGGGTGTGTGGGTGGGTGGATGGGTGCGTGGGTGGGTGGTGTTCCAACATAATCCTCGGTTGACGTCTTCTGTTTTTCGTGTCGATGCGTGGGCGCACATGTTGAGTTGTGAGCAATCTGGATTTGTCTGGATACACGTCCTGTCTTGTAGGACAGCGGGGCTAAGGGGTGTTAGGATGATTTCTACAGTAGACCTTGGTCCTGATAATCCAGTGGTATCCTCGAGTCAGTTAATCTTCTCCACTGAAATAGTGTGGGATAGAACAGAGCCATCACCTCCCGCGGCCAGTGATTCCAACTCCCTCCCATACTTTCGAGTTCAGCAAAATCGTAGGTCATTCCGGACAACGCATTTGTAGGGCTGCTTATTCAATTCTATACCGTAGGTATATACTGTAGTGCCAAATTTCTGGCGGTCTCTGGTCATTTGTACCTGCTCAGTTTTAACCCTTCGTGCATAGCGACAAAAACCGAAACGACGAGTGCGAGCGTATCGAGCACGTACAGTAAGAAGACCGCGCAACAACACAGGTATATCACCATGATGCGCAATCGTCGTACAGCTCTGTACATTGCGGTTCGAGGACACATCCCAAGCCCAGCGGCCCGTGTTTGTTGGTATGACCGATGGTGACCGATGCTGTAATCGTCACGTTCTTTGGACACGTTTCACCTCCGAAGTGCCGAAGGGGTTAACAAGCAAAAACATGTCACCGGCTCTACGCTGGAACTGTCGCTAGTGATCGTCTTTGCAGGCTTAGGTGGAAACTCGTTGAGCTCCCTGGTTTTCCCTTCTGTCACCCGTTCAGCCTTGGTGTCCCCTTCTCAACCCGGAGCAACTACTGTACCTCTATTAGCCTCCCTCGTGTGCCTCTACGCGATCCTGGGATTCTTGCAGTATACTTTTTGCATGATAATCGACAATGAATCGCCTGCTAAGTCCCTCGAAATTTCCTCCCCTGATCTAAAGGAGTGTAGGGAGATACTGGATCTCCACCGCCTTCTCCACGTATTGTTTTCTAAAGCGGCTTTTATCTACCGGTACTCCGCAGCTACCGGTACGGGACCCCGTACTGGGTTTTTCCGTGTCCCGTTCACCTACAGTAGGAATTGTCAGGTTCCACCCCGCGCAGTTCACCACTGCTACGATCTGTTTTACCTCTCGTGTCGGGTAAATCACTGACTATACTCGTCGTACGGTACGGTCAAGGTGTGGCCTGCTTCATCCCACAGTGTCTTTCCCCACTGGAAGTTGAACATGAACCCGCTGTGCTTGGGTTAGCGTAGTATGCGCTGTACGTGTGTAAGGGCATGAGCTCATCCCTGTGCTATGATATTTAGTTCACTCCTTGCCAAGTGAAACACGTATTCTGACACACCAATATTTGAGTAGAGCCACATGTTAGTAGTCTCAATATTTGTAGTCGGGGCGTATTCCTGAACAAGAGCACTGGGCCACTTTCCCCACACCGTCCATCGTGTGAGGCATGTGCTGTGCATATCAGTTTGAGACACCTCGAGTCCCAGATCATCCCTGCCTTCTTGGAATCGACCCCGAGCGGCAGCACCATGCATACCGATGGACACGACGGGTACGACTCGCCACGGCGCGAAATAGCCCTTTCCCGTTAGTTCTCCGATATCTGCGTCTATCCAGTCGATGCGCTCTGTTTGTACGCGTTTGGTATAGTGCACCGCCCCGGTGATGGTACCATTGGAAAAGGTGTGTTGTGCAGATGCACATGAACTCGTGTATTTGACCCGCTTGCAGCCAACCGAGAATGGCAGCGAATTTATCTACGCTGCATGCCTGTAAGATCTCTTCCTGCCTTGACTGAGACGCAGAGGATACGTGTCCTGGTACGAAGCCGACCGGATACCAGACTGGAGAGGGTGGAGCGGAGTGATATTGGGTCGTTCGTACATGAGTTCGTCGCGTACTAGGCCGACCGCTGGGCGCTGCGTATGTCGCTAGATAATATCCCTCGCTCGCACCGTATTTTAGGATGTTCACAGTGCGGCGTGCGCAATTAGACAATGCGACATCTGTTCCTGAACCGACCCGCGGCAAAGGGGTGCAGTGCATTAGGTACCGTTCGGAGTCTATGATATCTGATATACTATAGCTGAATCTACATAGTTATATATGGATCCGAAGCATCAGTCTCTGGGCGTTCGTATCGGCGTGATATGGCGTGGAGCTCGAGCTACTTAGCGAGTTGTCTGAGCGCCCAACCGCCAACCAGCGTCCGAGCCGACAACGCCGCTGGGTGCAGAGGAATTCAGAGGGTAACCGGGGCACGCGTGGTATCAAGTTTCGGTACCTTGTGGTGTAGTCTATCTTGTGCTCAGAAGCCGGATCAACGTATCCCCGGAGTTGGCATTCTTACATGTCCTCGTGGGGGCAATACATAAAACTACTGGTCTATTGAGGCGGTTCTGTCAAGCTTGATACTTCGAGCAGGGATGACCTACATATATAAATGTCTCGGCGACGACGTGTGCGCGAATAAAAAAATCAAATTGAACGAAAACCCGGACCTCTCTGCCCGGACACGGTGCGACGCGTGGACCCCACGTCTCGTTCATGACGAGGCCATACTGATGGAGCAGTAGAGCATGCAGACTGCGAGTCGTTCTACGGTAGCCCCCTCAACATTTCGTTAACGAAATCGCCGGTTTTGAAACCAGCTCCCGGCCGCATCTCCTGAAATACGGCGCCTCTTGCCACCCCGACATCATCGTTCGATAGTCCTTTGCAAACAAGAAAATGTGTGAAATATGTGCTTTTAACAGCATCCCTCTTGGTGTCGAGCAGCCGTTAAAAGTTCGTTAAATAAAATCGCTGTTTTTTGGGGGGACTATCGTAGAATCAGACCTGCACTGAATATAACCTTTAACCCTCCTCGGCCAGGCGGCTGCACGTGACGAAACATCCTGTGGGCGAACACTGGACAAAACCAAAATTGCATTACCTCCAAACTGCACACCGTTGGTGCGAACTCCAACTCCGTCAGTAGAAACAGGGAGCCTAGGCCGGCCGTCCAAATACACCAGACGGTTTCGTCGGCAGCCCCTGGGCAGGCCATCTTGCTATCAGGGTTTCAACGGTGACAGGTCGATGGATTCAGATCAAACTCTGACCTTCCAAAGCACAGACTGACCAACTGCTCAAGTCGGAAAATAAATGCCAAACACAGTGCCCTCCACCTGCAACTGCCTTAGGGAAGAAGACCGCTACACTGAGTATGCCCCAAGCGGATGCAAATGTGGCCCTTACAGTAGTGGTTGGGCACGAGACGTCTGAGCGGCGGGTGGGTGCCCCACTATATGTGCCTTCGCTGCAGACTAGGCTGCCCCCCCTCATCGTCTGAGAGCGCCCTCCCTCCCAGTCCACGTACAGGGCCACTCGGCCCTTGCCTCCGTACGGGCGTTAATGCCCCTGGACTCCGTAGGGTTCGATCCCCGCAGTCGTTCCAACGTATATATGTTGTTGGTAGCCCGTTATTATATGTCAGTTTTCCTGAGACTCTGGTGCAAGAACCGTTGATTTTCGGGGCCATGCCTGGTGGACCCTACCAGCTTCCGGAGCTTACCTATCTCGGAGGAGATTATTTCCATGTCTACCACCTTTATTTGCACGGTTTGACTCACCATTTGGGCACGAAAGTAGGGCGCGCTGTCGATGTCTTCCCCCAGCCAGGGGCGTCGCCGACGCACCTGGCTGGGAAATCCGTAGAAGAGGATCCATGGGGTCTTTCCCCTGCGGCTGGTCGCGTCGGCCTCGCCGGCTGTGCCGGTCGCATCATGGTAAGCTGGAACGTCGCGCCGGTGCCGGTCGAGGACCCCTTACCCACGGGTACTTGCGAGAGGGGAACCAACACGGAAGGAAACTCTACTAGTCCCGGAGCTGATGGCACGTCACCGCGGCCCGAGTACCGCTACAGGACCTCGGTGCGCTGCTGCACCAGCGCCCTCGGTATGCAGAGGTCGATCTCCACCGCCGTGCAGATTCGTGTATCGCGTTTAATCTGCTCAGTAACTCTCATTCTGTGAGTTTGCTTCTTCCGTCGATTTAGCGTATTCCTCACTGTACATAACAAGGGCCAATACGAGTAGATGCGACAGCACCTAACACGTTCGGAGGTAATAATATACGAAGCACGTTTGGCTCGACGTTTGCACCAAGCATACCAACACATTTTTACTTCACATACTGAACGTGCGTTGGGTATAACCCTGGCTCGCGCAAGGATGTGGGCCCGGCCCAAACAATATGTTTCGTTAGGCATTGCCGACAAGAACTCACCATATCTATGCACCCAAAGAACTACAGAAGGTACTCCATTTGGTTTTTGCTCAATTTCGATGTTGTGTTGGTACGCTTGTTTCAGGTAGCGGGGGCTATTGTGGCGGCTGCTGTTTCGTCCGGCGTCCGAGAACCCCGCCACATACCAACATTATATATTCTTCTGGGCCGACACCGATTATTTAAAGTAGCTTCTGGGCTAGATGGGGCCTCCTGCCCCAGCAGGCGGGCCTCGCCCGGGACATACTCTGCACTGAGTGCGCTCCCAACACGGTGCAAATACGGAAATGTTACAAATACAGAAGACACATCACGCTACTCTGGGTGACTGGGAAGGTCGGTGCGGTTTCTGCAACTTCTGTTCTCTGGGCCTGGGCTGGTTGGAGCAGCGCAATGACTGGGGTTCCAACTCATAGTACAAGTCAGCTGGAACCACCTCAGGGCCGTGCATGGTTGTAAGCGTAGCTCCCGATTATACCTAAAAGGTGGAAGACAACCTTTGATATGCCTCTCCCTGCCATTCAGTGAAGAAGGGGCTTGTTTCCGTTGAACTCGAGTCCTCTTTGCCGCGCCCATCCTGAGGGAAAGCTTTGCGAGTGGGGAGGGGAGAGCCCTGTGAAACTAGAGGCGATGTGTATCCATGCGCTCGATGTACGATAAGATAGATGGTTTTGGTGTTTCATACACCTTGCGGTCCCATGGCTCCCGTGATGTAGCTCGCGTGGTGTTGTGGCGTATGTGGAAACATTGACATGCCAGTCGTACACATTTTCCATTAGTTTCGTATAGCAATGCAGTAGTATGAGTGTACTGCTTTTCCCATCATGGCAGCAGTCTAGAAACCTTCAACATGCATTAATAATAGCTCTCAATACAATTACTTGGTATATGTTATACGCATAAGACTATAAGCGCATACCTGGTACTTTGGAACCAACGCCAGGCGGTTGGGTTACACTTTGTTCGCACTTCGTTCAAACCGAGCTATTGCGTCAGGTATAGACGCCAGCATGCACAAACATGCCGTGGACCCTTTTGTGTCATAGCAACCTTTGGGTATACTCTTGGCCTATAGATAACCGCCTTTACCCAAACTCGAAAGTGCCCCGAACCTTACTTTCTTGCATCCACTCGTGTAGGGCGAGTCAAAGGTCGGTACCCAACCGATAGCAACGGTGATAACCGCAAACAATATGTTTCTAAACAATATCCACACCCTCGGTACTCCCCGAGGGTACCCTACCACAATACAAGCCTCTCATAGGACGGAAGCACCTTGGGTCCATGTGGTTATTGTAAGTGTATTTTACCGACGCATGCATCACCAAGTAAAAGGCAAGGACTGCACAGAACCAAAACAATTACAGTAGTCGACATTGTCGTATATCTCAGTTAGTACACAACAAGCCCCCTCGCCCTTAGTCGATGTTGTCATAGAGTACACAGCTAACCCCCTT
This sequence comes from Costaria costata, assembly GCA_036873775.1. Taxonomy (NCBI): domain Eukaryota; class Phaeophyceae; order Laminariales; family Agaraceae; genus Costaria; species Costaria costata. The sequence goes on along the minus strand of JAYJME010001036.1, from coordinate 84 downwards.
CACCCTTTTCTCTTCCACTCTTTTTCTCCTTGTCATGTACCTCCCCCCTCAACCGCCTTCTTTCACTCTCTCCCACCACTTCCT
>JAYJME010001035.1:0-18201 GCA_036873775.1 Costaria costata | reverse complement strand
ATATGATTGGCTAGTGGTTAGTTCCTCATGCGAGCATCCCCTTCAGTTACCAGTGACATTTTGACCAGCAAGTGGTACACCCCCATTCTAGCTGGCGTGTATACCGTAGACACATGCTACTATAGAGGTGCACCCGTTTTTCCCTGAGGCTCCTCATATAGGAGCTCTGTACTTCACCCACAAACTGATTTGGGGAAAACTAAAAGTGCAACCCGATTAACAAACCCCTGATCGAGGTATTAAAAAAATCAAGTTGCAAAACAAGAACGACATCCCGACGATGTTGGGTTAATAAGCCCCGTCATTCATAAGAAAAAACGCCAAAAAATGCGACCTCTATCGTAGCACAGGGTCCGTATTCTAATACGCCCCTACTATGAATACCCCTATTTGGTTTCCCTTGGTTTTCTTCTTCTTTCTGGAATGTTTGTGAGTGATCTAAGTGAAGATCATGCTGCACGCTGTCGGACGGCAAATAGACTGTATACGTGCCTAAACTTCCCTACCGAATGCCCTCGTACTTCCATTGGTTATATTTCACCGTTCCCCCCCGGCAATATCCAGGCCAAATCTCGGTCACTCGATCACTCTGCGCAGCTAACAGGAACGAGATGAAAACTCTGCGCAACCAGCAGAAACAAGTAGGCTATATGTATATACTTCGTATATATACGACGTATAAGGTTTACATTATCTTGACTTGCGTACCGGTATGGTTTCCATTGACTTTCTCTACCTGCCTCCAAGGCTAAAATCGATCGATCGATAATTTCTTCGTTCTGCCCTTCCTACGGCCTTCTCTTATGCCTACGTAGTTGTTCTAGTATCTGCCCCAGGCCTTTACCTCCTAAGCGGCACCCAGGCTCCATCCATTAGACTACTACTGTAGAATAGTGCTAATAACGGTAATACGAACTACATCATAATATGAGTCAGAATGGCGCCTACATATACATACCATCTTTGTACGAGTACGACACTCCGACAGTAGACGATATGCACCAAATGTGTTGGTCATGTAGCACCACTAGACCACACAGTCAGCGCGGACTGTGTGGTCTCGTGGACTATGCTATATGACCCACATATTAGATACTTTAGAGTTCGTCGAATCCCACCGGTTCCTTTAACATTGATTTCCGGGGCATTCCCCTCGCCAAACGCTAACACTGTGGTGTCTAGGATCATACGATCATAATCGTTCATATATCAATGTATCAAGCACACAGGCTCGAAAATAACAAATATTATGAAACCAGCGAGATTCGAACCCGCGGTACACCAATGTTGGTTATATAGCGTAATCCACTAGGCCACTCAATGCGAAGAGACTCGACGAGCTCTAAAGTATATATTTTGTTGCTAATATAGCAGAGTCCACAAGACCACTCAGTGAGCGCCGATTGTGTGGTATGTTATAATAGTAGTGAACTATGCTATATGACCAACAATATGCACACATGATACGGCTAGTAGACATGCTGTATGTATGTACGAAGTACAACATTAAACTTCCTTACTACCATTAGGTTTCCCTAGGGTTTCTTCTTCTTCTTCTTTCGGTAGCTATTGGTTTGAGTGAAGGTGACTTCGAAGATCGATCTGCCGTAAATTTCAGCTGCACATTGCCGCCCAAAGGCAAATCTACAGTATGTACTTTACCAGGCTTAGACACATGCATACAATCAATCCATCTTACCAGGTACATGGTGTAGTCACTTGATGGGTCATTCGTAAGTCCCAACCGCGGCACTGTTAATAGACTGGGATGCACAATGACACGACACTGCGCGTTGACCGCGAGTCGATTTCGTTCTATGAACGTTTCTCAAACATGATAATTACTCACTATTATTGTCGCATTACAGCACGTAGTCAAACCTACTACTGCATGGTATGATTTTGCTATCATTGATTCTATTTTGTATTGCTGCACGCTACAAAGCTATAGAGCCACGAGCTATATGCCTGTTACCCATGCAGCTATGCAAATGACAAGTTTGTATCTAGCACCTTTCGTTGCCTATTCGGGCATACCATCGACCTACTCCCGCCCTACACGTGTTGCCCTAGTTTCAACCTTCTCGTACCACTCGATCGTCTACCCCCTAATCTTCGTATCCTAAGCCGCGTCCAGGCTCCATCCCCACTCCCCACAGCATGGATGTGCGTCTGCCATTCTCCCATCCCCTGCTCCTTCCAGCCTCTTGGCGATCCCACAGTTGGAGTGCGAAGCGGGACACCCTCCGCGGGATGGCATCCTGGGTGGTCATCTAGGCGATCTGAAACAGGCACTCCTTCGTTACTCCTTTCCTAGTCACATGGGCGGGTCCTCCACCCCCCCCAGCCCTTCCCGCCAAGAACGCTTGCTGCCAGCTGATCGAGGAAGGTGCTTCCCTCTGCTCCGAGGCGCCCAAAGCAACCCACCGCGAAGGTGGCTTCGTTTGTGGCTCCTTTCGTCGAAAGACAATGGTCCCGGTTAAGCGTAGTGTCGACGCCTGCGCACGTCGGTTTTAGCAGCAGCTGATTCATGACGGTTAGCGCTACCTCCACGCAGGTGTTAGTACTGCTTTCACGCAAGTGTGCCCGTGCTTGCGAGCCTGCGTGGTGAGAGACGTCGAGTAGAATCGATCGACTTGTCGCGGAACTCCCAGGATGGGGCGTCCCGAAAACCTCCTTTCCGAAAACTACTGCACGTCACATCCTGATGCTTCCGTCCGCCGTGCAAGGTTTTTCAATTTTCACTTGGCGTAGGAGCCCCAAGACTCCTCGGAGTGCGCTTTGTCGTAGAGTGCAACAGCGGCTGGTTGGCGCGGTGGTGTACCTGTGCTCCAGGTCGGGGGGCGTATCCTTGTGTTCGGTCGTATGTCTACGCCCACTGTGCGTTACAACAGGGGCACGCTGGCGCCATGTAGCCCCTTGCCCTGGATCGAGCTACAGCATTGTATGGCAGGGGTGGCACCTGAAGTTTCTGCGGCTCCTCACTTGAGTAACTGTAAAACTCGCCCCAACAACCGGCTTCGAGAAGCTAAGTCCGACACAGGTTCAGGTTAGCTGGACACCTAACGAATACTATCATAAACATTTGACATTGAATTCAACGGCTACATTGCTTAGTGGTCGACATTTCAGGCGGCCCGTCGGTGATGAAACGTTCGGGCTTACACGTTCAATTTTCAACCCCTGCCGTAGCACGGCTCGATGCCCAACCATGTTAGGGCCGCGCCCACGACCTCCGAAGCTGGAACAATTTGCAGGGGTTTCGTTGGTCGCGTCCGAGGCAGGGGGCAGCTATCGCCCCTGAGCCGCTTCGGCGACGGGTCTCGGCTAAGAAGGCTCTCGTCTCCTGCCCTTCTGGCGGGGTTTTTCTTTAGGTGGTCATTTCAGTATCCCCGAGGCGTGCTACGATTGGGGTAGCACTTTTCGGACATTTAGTTTTTCTGAACAACGGGGCTCCTCCTCTGAGACAACTACGTGGTAAATCTTGTTTTGTTTTTCAGCCTGTTTCGTTGTATCCCTACAGTAGGTGAAGGTCATGATGGGATTGCTTATCGGGTTGCCCGCTCGCTTGTTTTTTTGTTCTTCTTATAGCCAGGTTCGGGGGAAGCAGGGAGATCCTCAACTGAGGAGCCTCAGAAATACCATGGTTGGTGCACCCCTGCTACCGTAGCCTACGTCCCCCGTCGATGATAAAATGGTTGGGCTCAAAAGTGCAACACCTAGCGTAGCATCAATCCACGACATTATTGTTTGACATCGTGCGTCAAGGCAGTCTCCATAGCGTGCCGTGGCGTACCGTGGGCTTTCATGGCATCGTTATGGCACCGAAATGGGCTCCCATGGCCATACCATGGCGATGACATGGCGCCGTCATGGCAAGGCCACGGGTCTTGTCGTGACGTTTCATGGGCGTTCACTGAGGTTTTCACGAACTGTCACAGCCATACCATGGTGGTGCCATGGGCTTTCATGGCGCTGCCATGCGTTTTCATCTGTCCTGGCATGCCGTGAATACTTTTATGGCATTGCCGTCAACACGTCTCATAGCGTCGCCACGGGAGGTCCCATGTCACGGCCAAGGGACTGCCACTGCCGCCGTAGGTGTCACGGCATGGTTGTCAATGCCTTTGAAATGCGTGGGAGTTGATTAAGAACATGCACTGGCAGCCGCAGCCACGGCAGGAGGACTGGTTTATCCCTTATTCGACACTATGGTTGAGGGTCACTGTGTACGAGGCGAATGTAACTAACCTTAACTCTGACCCCAACCCAATCAACAGCAGTGGATAGGGGTGCAACTCTTCGTCTCCTAGGCATCGTGCGTCAACTATTGTGTCGAATATGTGGTAAGCTCATAGGACAGCCGCCACCCATGAACGTGCACCCTTTTGGCGTGCCATGGCGTGTGCTGGCAAGCACGTGCCATGGCAAGCACGTGCCATTGCGTGTGTCGTGGTACGTGCCATGACATTGACATGGTGGGTTCCGTGGCGCGTGCGGCCAATGGCCTTCATGACATCGCCATGGCAGCGCAATGGCATGCGGCAGTGCATGCCAAGGCAGTGCCATGGCTTTGCCATGAAGGTCCTTGGCAGGGTCATGATGGCCCATGACATGGCTATAGCATGGCGGGTATCATGGCGCGTGCTACGAAGGGCTTTCGTGACATCGTCATGTCAGTACCATGGCAGGCGGCAGTGCGCGTCGAGGCAATGCCACGACTTTGCGATGAAGGTCCTTGGCAGTGCAATGATGCCCATGACAATGCCAAATAATGTGCATCGTTGAGTTGAGGTGGGCTTGCCGGGATATTGGTGAGAAACACGAGACTTCGGCCACATCGATATTGCTGATGTGTTAACCAGCAGTAACTATCATCTATCATCGAGAAACTCCTGGCAAGTGCCACGTCTCCTTTGGCAGATCTGTACACCGCGACCACCACTGTTGAAGTGTTATTATAGTAATGTCAATCATTTAATAATAAATGGTGGCTACTTTGCTACACAGCCATAGCCAGTAGCCTGCCGATTCGGTGATCGGTAACATAGAGTCGCCCACAGCGAGTAGACCCCAATAGTACTATGTGCTACGGCGCTACGATGATACAAGCAGTGTGATATTGTCAAATACTGATTTAGTAGATAGGTGGCACGAACAAAGCGTAGTTTCGAAGGCGAGTACTTCAGAATCTCCAGATCCCCAACAAGGACACCGACGAACGACGGTAACGGGTGACGGGACTTCATGTGTTGCCTTTTGTTGAACGGGAGTCTATGTGCTTCGATTTGCTTTGCCCGGCCTGAGACAAGCGTGCGTCAAGTACATTCACTCGCTCGCTTTTTCTACTCATCCTGTCCTCTTGGACACCACCGTCAATCAACACCACTGGCTGCCATTGGAGTGCTATTCGGCATCATCTCTTCGGCGCTGGGGCTCGTGCAACCAGTCAGCTAACCCTGGCTGCCATTGTTTGCCTCCTGCGAGCCGTCTGACGTATCTTATAGCGACATCACACGCCTCATGCAGATATACCGCCAATAGGTCATGAGCCTCGATTTTTGTAAACATTCCAGATCTGCGAACCATCAGGATAATCGAGTGACGACTAGGACTGAGGACAGAGAGCTGCCAGGAGCATCGTCATCTGGAGCTGCTGCTGTGAAGACTCGATACGTTACTCTCCACAGACCTGCTAAGATCGTTGTTATCTGGAGCTGCTGCTGCAAAACTGCTACAGTATTAGTGCAACTACTGCGCATTTCGGGCTGAGCCTTGAAAGTGACTAAACCTCGAAGTATAGCTTTCGAGTACGTGACGGCCTGGTTCGCAACTACTGTTGCTGCTGTTTCACTTTTGCTGCTGCCAGATAAGAACGGTTGTTAAATTAAAGTCCACGCTCGATTGAACGGGGATCCTTTGAATCGATTGAGGGTACAAGCTCTGCTGCTATACGTATGAGGGGAGCAGTTACTGAAATGCCAGGTATTGGGGAATTAAACGTGAATGACAGCTTTACCAACGCCTTGAAGGGTATCAAACCGTTTAGCGGTACGTACGGGCCCCGGCCCTTTCGACAACTGGTACAACAGGGCGTGCCTTCCGCTCAGCATCACGACATGTTGGAGGGCAAAACAACAAGACCGCGGGACACAAGAAGGCTTGACCAGGGGGTGGCACTGAGTAGAGGTGGTGCATTGTGCATAGGATGACCACGCACAGCGCCGCCGAGTGTTACGTTCAAGGCGCTTCGCGCTCACAGACGGGTAATAATCACACGGAGGCTGTGGCAAACGCCCAAACCCACCCCCATGACACTGAAAAAGTCGGCAGTTGAATTTGCACAAGCTATTAGCCGCGGCGACGACTTGGACCACAGGTTTCATTTTTACCTCTCGTCAAAACTACAAAGCATTAGACACCATTTTTCACCGGGCCCGCCGGGGTATCATCATTATCAGAGGTCGCCCCACCGCGGAGTCGCCGAAAAGACGTTTCAAGGGATCGCTGCAAATATAGGCGCTTGGGGTTGCCGGAATGACAATTTCGGAATCGCTATAGCACTGTTCAATGGGGCTGCCGCTTCCAGAGTCGCCGCAACAACAACAACGGGGGGTCATCCAAGCGTCTTTTTGGGATTGGGCCACGGTACTATATTTTTGTACCGCCGGGTGCCGGGGTAGAAAGTCTTCAATAATTGCCGCATCATCATCGACCGTTCAGGACTGCTAGAACATCACCTATCGCTTTTGGCGTCACTGGGCATCCTTATCGCTTAAGGCTGCTGGAACGTCGCTTCTGGGGTCGCTGAACATCGTCATAATTTAAGACTTTGCCGGAAATTGCTTCTGGGGTCACTGAACGTCATTATCGTTTGGGATTGGTCAAGACCCATTTCTGGGGTCGCTGCGCCATAAGCATCTGGATCGGTAGGAGAACACCTGAATCGCCTGGGGTCGCACCAACTTGACTGCAACAAACGTTTTAGAGTACAGTGACTACACGTCTCTTATGGGGGGGTGGTAAGCTGCTACCTGGTACGTACCAGTGGTTACTTCTATGTTTGCTTGGTGAACAAAGTAATCGTTGATTCCAGGTATGTCGTTGATTCGTGAGCGGCAGTTGTGAGTCTTATCATCATCACATCTTGTCCCTCTCGAACACAAATCTGTCTTCAAATATCCGTTCACCAATTAGGCGGTACAACACCACGTCAGTATGGATTGCGCTTCAAGAAGAACCGGCATATATTTACCCTACCGTCCGGCTGGTATCTAAAACCTAAGCACGGTCAATAGCCACGCAGTGATATCTTACCGAATGTGTCTGTCTGGTATGTGTATGGTGAGACCAGCGCGGGGTCCAAGGTCTGCGTGTGATACTTTCTTGTGTGGCTTGCATGCTCGTTCATGCTTCAAACCTGTCACCCAGTAGTTTTCTTTTTGTGTTTCCAGATTATTCGTTCTAGCTGTTGTGACCCGCGTAGAACGGTTTGACATCCATTCTAATTGCACGATGAAATGTTGATGTTGTTGAGACGTCGCAAAGGAGAAATTTAACTTTGTTGCTACATAGCAACGGATGCACACGAAATTATGCACTCAGGTAGTACAAAAAACTGCGCCAACCAAGTAACGAGAGTTGAAACTTTGGAGAATGGAGTAGTTGTGTAGTTTAGCATGTCTCGCAGCATATCGTCGTCGTGAGGTCCGTCGTGAATAGTAATGATGCCGACGTTTTCAATCTCGTCGGTGCTGTCCGTCTCGTTGATCAGCGTCGACACCACTTTCGACACCATCTCGAGAACACGACGTTTCTGCTCTCCACCACCTTGTGTTGCTGAGTTGTATGTACGGCACGCCTTTGTGTCCTATCTGTACCTGCAGAGCCTTCCCTCTCAAGCCCTGTCCTCCAGATTGTTGGTGTGCATTTCAACCTGTACGAAAGCCCTGGACCCTACTGGTATTGTCCTGATGTGTTGCAGTGTCGCCTCCTTCCCATGAAGACGCGTGTACTGAGTCTCCATGTTGAGCTCTGAAGCGGTGTCTCGTTCACGTTTACCTCCACATGCACAGCCAAGTTTACCCCCCCCTCGATCGACATTGGACGCGTAGAGGTCACAGCACCCCCCCACGTGCTGTGGCGGGATGGTGAAGCCATTGGTCTCGGTGCGCGACTCCTCCAGGGCGGAGATGGCTGCAGCTCCCTGCTTTGTTGCGCTCGGAACCGAGAAGAGATTGCGCCCAATGTCAGGCACACCCACACCCGGTGGCCTTATTTGCTGCTAGCCTGGTCGATGATTCAGCCGTTGATAATTCCTGTAGCGACCCCTTTCAGCTAATGGATTCCGGCGGTGGTGATCTCGCGCGGCTCTTCCAAACGAGCGTAGTCGGATAATTGCTCCCGTAGTTCCGGGCGGCCATCTGGGTAGTGCTCAGACAGCAACGTTCAAAAGCACTTTGACGGAACCTTTGTTGTTGCCGAAACCGCCGCTGCTTTCTCTGACATGGTTATTACGGGCGTTGATTAACCGTCCCCCTCAAAGCTCCGAAACGTCCAAGCGTTTCCAACCTGCTGAGACCCTTCTCGCGTGCCTCTGCCCGGCTCTCCTGGCGGTGCCGGCTCCGTGGCCGCGCTTGCCATGAGCGAGTATCCTCCCATGTAGCCCCCTGTTGCCTCCAACGTAGTTACCACCGTTGTGTTCACCGGTGACTGTTTACCACTGATGAGGGCTGCAACTGTTGGCGACGTCGGCGTTGCCAGTATTTCTTTTGATCTTCTGCTTGAGGCACTCTTGGTCGCTGTGGCTGGTGGTGTTGTGTAGGGAGCACCGTTTAGCTCCGTCACCGCGTCCACGGCCAGCTACATTGCCTTCTTCGTGGCCTCCTCCTTCCACGGTTGTTGCCTACACTGACGTAACGACCCCCTCTTCCACCGTTGTTGCCCCCGCCGTCGCTCGTTTTCTTTCGCTGTGGTTTCCCCCCGTTGTTCCCGCGCTTCTTTTAGTCTTTGTTCTGCGGGCTTTCGTTTCTGAACTGACCGTACTCACTGCATCTGAAGCATCGTACCAAACGGGAGACACCTTACGCGCTGAGAAGTCGTCGCGGGAAAACGAATACTCCACAGTACACACCCACACCCCTGAACTCAGCAGGAGCCCAGGGTCAGCATCGCTGCACACCCGGCTTGGTAGATGGACCCACGTTCAGTAACAAAGAGATAATTAGAGAGCGATATTATATGTACGTCGAAGCCGGCAACGGCCCCAAATCTTCTCGGCCGTTTCAAGTTACGGTTCGAGAGAACCTGCATGCTCATACAATAGGAAATCCCGTGGACATTTCCAGACGCCAGATGATAGTCCCCAGACACCCCAGACACCACAGCACCCCCCCAAAGTAGCCCACAGGCTCAAAGGGGCTTGGGGCAACTTGAAAAATCCAAGAGGAAGGAACAGCGAACTATCCACGGCAAAGTAATACCATAAGTCCTGACCAACATTTCACGAAGTACAGTAAAACATATCAACAAAGCCTAAAAAACACGCATTAATAGCAAAAGCTACTCGTTCATGAAATCGCGCCACTGGTGTATCTCCCCCACAACACACATGCTCCCATAATACAACATAGATACAGCATCCAGATCAAAACCTAAGACAAAAGAAAGCAGTTTACAAACGCAAGATATTTGAGTATAGCCGTGCAACAGGGAAAAGGTATCAATATTAGCCAGTGTTTCGGTGTGCGCTCTCTCAGGTATCAAAGTAACCAGGGCACTAAAACCACCGAAAATAAGCAAAATATGGAGGAAACAAGAATACCTCAGGCAGGTGCAACCTGTTTGTCAGGGTACACCGACCATCACAAAACAACATACCACGAATGTCCCACAGCAAGAACACGATCACATTTGCCAACTTGACAGCGACTATGGCGGCATCTCAAGCAACACCTGCACTCATTCGTGAAAATCACTCCCTTAAAGCCGGAACAGACGCAAAACACACTACAGTAGTGCCGACGAATACGATGTGACAAAAAATCAAGCCGGAATTCGAACTATACATCGCTCCCTGCGGTTACCATTAGCAGGCGGCGGCAGCCGCGCACCTGCGCCTGAGCTGATGTGGATGTCGTGACGCCGCAAAATCGCCTTCCTGGTAGTGAGCGGAAGCTTTAGAGACATGGGTTTCTTCACAACGTACGTGGGGGCGTCACAGTACAGAGTGGCGAGAGACTCCCACGACTTTTGTGATTCTGAAAAATCCTGCCCCTGCACCAGTGCTTCGTATGCACCGTGAGGGGCACGCCTAACATCAAACAGGTCTTCGATGTGGAACTCTCCCTGGTTGAACAGGTACTGGAGCGCCTCTTGGATGTACACGGTGATCCCGAGCGACTAATCCTTGTAGAACTTTAATCTCACGACGTGAGCAGTGGTAACTTTGCCGCTGACAATGTCCTGGACCCGGTAGACGTGTGGGCTGGAGGCGTTGGTCAGCCTCCACAGCCTCGTCCACGTGGACACCATTTTCGACGTTTTTCCCGGCGGCCGAACCCGCGCCATCAGAACGTACCGTAGTCACCCATTACGAAGTTCGGTGGAATTCCTTTGCTCTGACGTCGCCTGCTGGCAGCCCGCACAGCTTGCACGCGGTGCGCCACGCGTTTATGCATGTTGTCGACAGCAATGGCCAGGTTCTTCACCATGGCTTGTACGTCCTCTTCCGTGAGCGGGATTGCATCGACGATCTCTTGCTCGATAAGGACAAGAGACGCCAGCAGGGTCGTCGGCTCATGCCCCAACCAGGCTTTATACGGCGACCATCCCAAGCGTGCGCGGTACGATACGTTCAACACCCACTGCACCATGGGAACAATGCTCCCAATCGGTGACAGCCCTGTGGTATTCAACCAATAAGGCCGTCAGCACTCGCAGGGCCCCTTCAAAATATTATCAACGATGCTGTTGGTCCAGAGCGAATTGGCAACAGCAAAACGGAGATCCACGCCCAGAATATTCGTGAGCTTAGCTAGTAGGTGGCTCTTAAAATGGGTGGCCGTATCACTCACAAGAACGGACGAGTTTTCCTAGAGTGGCACCCAAACGTTGCAATCCCACTGCCGCATTTTCAGCGTTGGCAGCGGGCGCAGGCTCCAACATCACAAAACCTGTAATATCTTCGTTTAGGACCAGGATGTATTTCGTATCGTCGTCGTCGTCGTCTGTCGGAGTTTTCTTGCTACATTTGTTGCCACCGTCGCGTCCACCGTGTTCGCTATCGGTTTGCCGATCTCCTACTCCATGCCGTTCATGAGCCCGGCCCTTTCGCAAGCTCTTGCACCTTCTTGATCCCCGTACCGATGTACAGATTGCCGAAGCGTAAACACGAATTCACCTCAGTTCCACGGGTGGTTTCGCCGAATGGGCGCGGCATTTCCCCCCCTCCTCGAGAACCTACGCAATTGAGGCAGCCATTCCCGAATGTCTCCACATCCTTCTCCATTCGCGTCCAGTAACATGCTGGGCGCAGCCTGTCCACATGGTCACCTCCCTTCCGCGATGCCCGGCCTCCCCACAGTGGGAACATACGAGAAGGCGCAGTTGGAGCTCTTTGGCATTCTCCGGAATCCACAACGCCCCTGTACTGGACACTACATAAACTCTGTCGTTAGCACGACTGGTCTGGTCCCCGTTGGGCAACTCAAAGAGAACGGGAACCCAGGACCACCATCCCTTGGTGTAGAGCAGCATGCTGTAGCTGAACTCCCCGTATGACCTCGACGGACGGGAGGGAATTGGCGTTTCGGCCTATCTCACCTTTCATAGTTAGGGCCTCGGGAAGTGGCGCTCGCACAACTAGAGAACGGGCAGAAGCGGGAGTACTGATCTAACGCGAAGAAGATCACCCAACAGATTGTCCGTGCCGGCAATGTGCCGTATGGAGTACTGAAAGGTCCTCAGGTACGTCGCCCAGTTGAGTAGACGTTGGCTGGTTGCTTTGCTCAGTTTGGAAACGGCCGTTTGCGCGTTGAAAGTGTAGATGAGATTTCGATGGTCGGTGCAGCTAATTGGCTCCGACCAAAGCAGTCACTCCTGCCTCTGGAACCTTTCCACGATGGTGGACGTTTCCTTATCTAGAGTTTCCCAATGAAGCACGGAATGCGTGAACGACCCACTCACGAAGGCGAACGGAGCGTGTCGCATGTCGGAAGGCTGGACGCCTGGCCACGGATCAACGTCGGGAACTTGCATTTCCATGGCCCCCCAGTGAAGATCAGAGGCATCCGTGAAAACCATGACCATGCATCATCCCTCACACGGTTGGGCTAGTGTGACACATTCCTCCTACAGCTGTCTGACCCGCGTCCATGGCTGCTGACAGTCAGTGGTTCACTCCGCGGACGTGATATTTTTAGCGATGGCAGCTCGTTTGATACGCCTTCTCACAGTTTCGCAGCAAGCTTTCCATCAGATCACGTAGTGGTACGTTGATACGCGCGAGTTCTGTTAGATGCGTATGAACCCAGTTCGCTGCCGCTAAAACGTGTTGCAGCTCACCTCCAGTTTCCGGACGGTGAAGAGACAATGGCCCTTCGATTCGCGCGGGGTCATGCTGCACCCCAGACGCCGAATACAGTGTTCTGCACCAGTGCACCTCCGTTGTAACAAAACACGTTCTTCTCGGCGGATGCATACCATCCGTGTCGTTGCAGACGTTCCAGCACCATCCGCGCGCGCTGGGCCAACTCCAGCCCAGGCTTCGCAAACATACGATGTCGTCGACGTAAACGACGCAGACTTTTCCCGATTAGCGGCCCAAGGACGTGATTCATAGCCCCTACGAAGTGGGCGGTTACATTACAGCATCCTTGCGGCACGCGCCGGGGCTTCCATAGGCCTTCCCGGAGTTATGAAAGTGAAAATGTATTGGCTGTCTTAATGAAACGGAATCTGCCAGAACCCCTTGTGTATATCGAGGGAATGTAGAAGGGATAGCCCGCTGGAGGTGCTTCCCCCGGCCGGCTGTAGCCATTCTCAGGTGATGCTCGTAAGAACCCTAGAGGTGATAGAGGAACCCCGGCCCAATATTCGGGACGTTGTGGTCCCGGGGAACCTGTGACCCCGGACCACGAAGAACCTGCGGTTTCGCCACGTGTGGCGGAGAAAACTCTAGAAGCCGAGGCGTTTCCCGATGGCGACCCTGGAAGTAGCCCGGTGAGTCGCGTGTTGCCGGCAATGGACGCAACGACCGCCAGTTCCGATGGAATGCGTGGTACTGTGCGCCTCAGCCCTACGGGGGTAGGAAATGGGCAGGAAATTGAAGGTCGCGTCCTCCTCGATACAGGCAGCCAGATATATGTGATCAGTCGTGGCATGTTCGCCAGGTTGCAGGCGGAGTACCCCGCGCGAGCTCTCAGCAATAACCACGCGTTTCCTGTGGTAATGGCGGATCAAGCGGTCGCGCAGGCAGTCGGTACCACCGAGCCCTTGAATGCCACGATTACTAGGGGGGTTGCATGAGCCGTCCGGCTCGCATGCATCCAGTTCACCTTCCTAGAAGGTGACGCTGGTCTGTTGCTGCTGGGACACCCCACTATGGTCGCCAAGCTCGGTATCAATATCGAAAACAGTTCGACAAATTGCCGGCCGCAGTCGCCGAAAGTGAAATCCGCTGTGCAGTTGCGTCCTTGGCGGCAGCTCAGGGGGTGGATGCAGATCCCGACCCTTCTGAAGCCCTTCTAACCGACAGGGTGCCGTCACCGCTTAGGGCTCTAGACGAGGAGCTGCAAAAACACGTTCGCATCCTAAAGAAGGGGACGGATAAATATGCCCAAAGTAGGAATGGGCATCGAACCTTTGGATGGGCTCGCCCAAGCAGTGCTGGTGGGGTTCATGGGCAGTTTCCGGGCCGGTCTGCGAGTGGAGAACCCGCCAGAAGGTGTTCCGGCCATGAAATTTCGGCTTCGGCTGGGGTTGCGCCCCGTTCAAGCTTGAGCGCGACGGGCTGCCACTGACAAAAAAGAAGTTCCTATTCAACTTCGTGCCGACTTTGGTAGCTGTTGGGATGGTGGTTGCAGCGTTGGGATACCTGGGTGCCAGCCCGGCGATGGCGGTGGTTAAACCGTAATCGGCGAAAGCAAAGGTGCAAGCGGGTCGTTAGGCCGTTTGGGAAATGAATTCTACGGTGGAGATCGAGACTGCTCGAGCTTGGGATTCAGCAGCTTCTGAAGGTCCCGTTACGTTAGGCTCTGCCGGTGCTGCAGATGGAAATTCTACGGTGCAACACAGGGTGGCCATAGACTACAAATTCGATCGAATTAAGACGTCGTCGCGGGGAAACTATTACGGGGGACCAGAGTTAATAGGACCTACTGTAGACACAATAGGACCTACTGTAGACACCAAAACCTGTATGTTTTCCTACTTTTGCTAACTATTGTCGGACCATAGTTAATAGGACCTACTGTAAACACAATATAATCTACTGTAGACACCAAAACTTATATATTTCCCTATTTTTGCCAACAACATTTGGTCCTACTTACTATGATTCCCCGTAACAATCATCCACAGCACAAACCCACACCCCTGAACTCAGCACGAGCCCAGGGCCAGCATCGCTGCGCACCCGCCTTGGTGGATGGACCCACGGTTAATAACAAAGAAATAAACAAAGAGTAATATGATATGTACGTCGTAGTCGGCGACGGTCCCAAGTCTCTAAGGTGGTTACAGGTTACTGTTCCAGAGAACCTGCATGCTCATACAACAGGAAGCCCCGTGGACACTTCCAGAGGCTACGAGTAGAGGATAGTCCCCAGACCCCACAACGTGCATCACGACCCCGTGGCTCACAGCTGAGTATCCGCGCGACGGGGAGGGAGCCAATTGTCTGCGTGAATATTTATCAATATCCGCTTGACGTCCTCCAGTCCGAAGTCGCGCTGGCTGTAGCTGCAATTGCGCGCTTACTCGTATTCACCCGGAAGGCTCTTCAGAATCTCGTCCGCGGGGTGTTGGTCCGAGATGACCTCCCCATGCTCATGGAGTTGGCCCCGTGCTCCATCCATCGCGTACAGCCAGATGTCGGGACCTTGTCCGGGCTGCAGTGTGGAGTTACGCAAAATGCTGTAGTTGGCCACGCGACCGACGTTTGAAACCCATTGTATTTGTTTACCAGCACCAGCCACGCTGCTCGCTGCTCTTCCGTCGCCGTCGCCGTCGTCGATTGACTCTCTCTCGAATTGTTCGACTAGCTTCTGAGCACCGTCATTGGTCGCGAGGAAGAAGACGAGGTACAAGTAGTTGTTATCGATCTTCCAGCGCTCTATGGTTAGCATGATGTCCATGCTGGCCTGAACGGTGTCGGTGTCGCCCATCGAGTTCGGTCACTCCCTTCCCTGCAGATTCTTGAAATGTCGTGGTGCGCCCAAGGTGAGGGGGGCGCGCCGTTTCGCTTTCCAGCTGGGGAAAACAACACCGTCCCTACCGTCGTATTTTGGAAGACCTCTTGATAGCCCTGCTGTTTTGTTGGTCTCCTCCAAAATTATGTTCTTCTGTTGCAGCTTGTGCGTGCTGTCCTCTGCCGTAGCTGGTACGAGCTTCCTTTGTCCCAACGCCCGAAATTGTCGCTGCGCTACAGAAGAACCCTATTGCCACTTACGTGCGGACTTACCCATACTTGGTACGGAGTCGACATATATTGGTCCCAATACCCGGAATTGTCGCAGCGCTACATAACCCTTTTGCTTTCAAATGGGCTTAGCCGTGACTTGTGCGGAGTCGACTGATCTTGCCCCCAACGCCCGAAATTGTAGCTGCGCTACACAACCTTCTTGCCGCTTATTCGCAGGGGTAGCCGCAACTGGTACGAGCTACCGTTGTCGGCCAGAAAGACATTACTGGCGCGGTCAGGTAGTTGCTGCAACTTCTGCGAAACCTCTTGAACGTCATGAAAATGGGAAGAGATTAAAGTGCTCCCGGGGGAAGTTTAGTTAATGATTCCCCCGGGGGAAAATTATCTTAATGCACCCCCGGAATTGGGGGCACATTAGACCCATGCTACGATAGAGGTGCACCCTTATTTTTCTGAGACTCTTCACTTTAGGAGCTCCATATCACACCCGAAAACTGTTTTTGAGCAAACTGGAAGGGCAGTCAGATGAACAAGCCCATGACTAGGCATTTAAAACATCATGTTGCTAAACAAGAATGAAATTCGGACGCTTTTGGGTTAAGGAGCTCCGTCATTCAGAAACAAAAAAGCCAAAAAGTGCTACCTCTATCGTAGCACGCGTCATTAGGCTAAAGTACCTCCAAACATATGAAGCATGATGCCGCGCGCGACTACGACAACCGTAGGATACTAGACCTGCCTACGGGTGGTCCACGGCTTCTACTGCCTCGGTGGGCGCAGTGGCTCCGCCTGCCATCGCTCCTCGCCCGATATACAGATGTGTTCGTGTTCTTGATAATCCTGGTCTCTCCGAGCTTTTTCTGGGGGCACAATAACCTGAAGTGCATCCGAAAAAAGAAATTTGAAGCACGCTACAATGCGCGACAACGGCGACCGTAGAGGGTACTAGACCTGTCTGAAGGTTGTCCACGGCAGCTACCGTCTCGGTGAGCGCAATAGTTCCGCCAGCCATTGCTCCTCGCCCGATATATAGACATGTTCGTGTTCTCGATAAGCATGGTCTCTCCATGCACTGTCTAGGAGCACAATAAGCTAAAGTGCTCCCGAAAACAGAAACTATTGAATTACTCTACATCGCGCGACGACAGCAACCGTAGAGGGTACTAGACTTTCGTCCGTAGGGTCTAGTGTCCTACGGTCGCTGTCGTCGTTCGCGGTAGCTACATATTTTATATTTTTGGGGGAAGTTTAGCTCATTGCGCACCCAAAAAATGCTCGGAGATACCAAGCTTATCGAGAACACAAACACGTCTGTATATATATCGGGCGAAGAGCGATGGCAGGCGAAACTACTGCACTCACTGAGACAGTAGCTATCGTAAGCAACCCTCAAACAGGTCTAGTACCCTCTACGGTCGCTGTCGTCGCGCGTTGTGGCGTGCTTCATATTTTCTATTTTCGGAGGCATTTTAGCTTATTGTGCCCTCAGACATTGCATGGAGAGACGACGCTTATCGAGAATACGAACACGTCCGTATATCGGGCGAGGAGCGATGACAGGCGGAACCATTGCACCCGGCGAGGCAGTAGGTGCCATAGACAATCCTCAGGCAGGCCTAGTATCCTACGGTCGCCGTCGTCGCGCGTTGTAGCGTGCTTCATCGATCCTTTTTTTGGATGCACTTCAGCCTATTGTGCCCCAAAAAATGCTCGGAAAGGCCATGATTATCGAGAATACCAACACGTTTGTATATTGGGCAAAGAACGATGGCAAGCGGAACCACTGCACCCAGCGAGGCAGTAGAAACCGTAGACCATAGACCATCCCCAGGCAGGTCTAGACTCCTATCGTCATCGCAATCGCGCGCGGCATCATGCTTCGGATGTTTGGGGACACTTTAGCTTAATGTGCCCCAATTCCGGGGGCGCATTAAGCTAATCTACCCCCGGTGGCGTCGTTAACTAAAGTGCCCCCGGGGGCACTATGATCACTTCCCAATGAAAATTTAACGCCTCAAGCGTGATAACTCGACCCGATTGATAAAATGCAAACGCAGGTATTCTCACCCCGAAACAGGTGAAATGTGTCGATACGAGACTACCGCTGTTCAGAAATGTATGCACCGTACTCGTACACAATGTAGTTTATCTGGCGTTTTAGATGATCAGTCCAAACCAAGTCGTAATCTTTGACTCGAACTCGCGTTATGTTCTCTCAATTGTTTCTCCCTCGAAAATGGTGTTGTGCAGTCCATACCAGTTCGGGTAGATTCCTCGATTAACATATATCTTCCGATCAACCCGTGATGTGCGCGCCACGCTGAGGAGCGGGGCTCATCAATATATCAGGGATCGCGTTGAGATCGCGTTGCGTGTCCTCGAAATGGCGTGATAGCAGAGGCTAACGATGGAGATGATAGACACTCACGCTGGTGCTGATGCACATGGAGTTAGAATAATACATACATACAAGGGGGCTTTGCCGCGGCGGGCTGACGCCCGCCTACGGCTCCGCGCATGCCCGTAAAGGTCAAGGATGTCATAGGCAAACAGAGGCC
>JAYJME010001034.1:0-18202 GCA_036873775.1 Costaria costata | reverse complement strand
GCTTTGCAGACTATAAAAATTTAGGGCAGATATCTCAAGAAGTAAAAGATCTAGCACAAAAAGCTCGTGACCAAAAATTAGCTATGGAAGAATTCAAAGGGGGCTCTTTTACAATCTCCAATTTAGGGATGTTTGGAACGACTTCTGTCCTGCCCGTGATCAATCCACCGCAAGCTGCTATCTTAGGAGTGGGTGGAATTTCAGCGTTTCCAAAGATAGAAAATGGGGAGCTTGTTGAAGGACAAAAAATGACGCTCACGCTCGCTGCAGATCACCGGGCTATCAATGGAGAAGAAGGCGCTCGCTTTTTAAAGACGCTGAAAGATCTTCTTGAAAATCCTTCGGTCCTTTTAATCTAAAGAGAGTTCTTTAGTTTGGTAAAGTGCTGCATTCTCTCATGGACTGCCTCTAACTAAGAAAAGCGGTTATTTTTTAGCTTCGGCCGGATTTTCTAGGGGCAAGATCACTTTCATTCTCTGAAATAATTGCCGAACCTCAGATAGAGGTGCTTGAGCTAAATCTGTGATGCTTCGTTCAGAGATTCTAACACAACGATCTATTAAGATTTCTGTTTCCCAGATTTGAACAGTTGTTCCATAATTTTTTTTAAGCTCGCGAATCTCTTCTGGACGGCACCTTAATTCTCTACTTGAATGTACAAATTGTTTGCCTTCAGCAAAACTTCCAAAACATCTTGTGTATTCTTCTTTGATAAAGTCGGGATTAAAGAAATTATCTGGGGTTGGGGGTTCGTTACATTGATTGGATAAAAATGTATCCATTTGATCTGTGTCTAAAGGGAGCCCCCCCTTAGGAAATCCAAGTGACACCACCCTTTTATCACCTGAGTAAATTGCGTTATAACCCCTTGAAGAACCGAAAGGATGTTTTGAAACATATTCTTCAATATTTGGAATATATAAAAAATCCCCTTTTCGTATATCTGTGGGCTCTATTACCTTAAATAAGCGTTTACAAGGGTCTTGTTTCCCAATAGACATAGGCGTCGGTGAATCAGACGCAAATAGGTAGTCAAATTTGTCTTTTCCAAGAACTTCAAGCAGCGCTGTGTAGGTTGCAATTTGCCTCGCTTCATCACATCCCAGAAGAGAAAGAGAGTTGAATATTTTGCTTAAAGCCTCAGAAGGTGGTACGTTTGGCTTGAGTTCATGGTTGAATGGATTCGTTTTGGTCCAAGAAAAACAGTCGAACGGCAGTCTTCCAAAAACGGAGGCTCTTGAATCAACCATCCATTTAAAGCGTTTTTCTTTACCACATTTTTTAAGGGCCCTACTGTATGTTATTGGATCCCAGATGCCTGTAGCTAGTAGTTCTTCGCGATTTGAAGACTTTTCAATCGTTGGGACTGCTTCTCTATTCGTCTGTTCTTGGTCAATAATCTTGTTGAGAGAGGCGATCATAGACTCGCTGAAGCGCTGACCTATCGTTAATGAACCTGACGATGCCATTGATCTTTTCCTTTTTATAATCAATCCCTTAGGTAATTTTATTAAACTTGATATTTTTTGTCAATGGTCTTGTTCTCATTTGTAAGAGCAAAATGATGCTGGTAATTGATGAAGCATCTGTCTTGAGCTAAAACAAGCAAATTGCCCCACTTTATGTTGTCGAAAATGGCAATGCGTTCTGCTCTTTATTCTAAAGAGAGTTCTTTAGTTTGGTAAAGTGCTGCAGAGATCTCGCTTAAAAGCTCTCTGACTTTAAGAGGGGACTCGAGTTGATACGTAGAGTTTTGACATCTTTCTCCCACATGAATAGAGATGGCTTTTTTAGGAAGAGCTGCATACATCTCTTCGTCAGAGCGATCATCGCCGATACATAAAATAAAGGGATCTTTTGAAGCTGACTTTAAAAGATGTCGCACATAGTTTCCTTTTGAAACTCCTTGAGCGCGCACTTCAATGATTTTTTTTCCGGCTATCACCTCTACAGGATGGTTGGCAAGATCATGCATTAAAGAAGTGTAAAGCTCTTTAGCTCGCCATTGGCCATAATCTAGATCGCTTAAACGATAGTGCCAGCAGATGGAAGACTCTTTAAATTCTAAAAAACTGCCTGGGACTTCTTCGACAACTTTATTTAGAATTTCTTGAACATAACCTTTCCAGCTAAATTCACAATCTCTCAAAATGTTCCAATCATTGCTATGAGCTTCTTTATACTGATAACCATGCCCTGCAGCAAGAGCAATGGGCAAATGCCCAAACCAGCTTTGCAATGTCTGACTATCTCGGCCACTTACAATGTGAACTTCAGTCTCTTCACAGAGCGCCAGTCTTTCTAAAATTTTTAAAAGAGCTCTACTTGGAGCTGCTTTCATCGGGAGGTTTTCTAGCTCTTGTAAAGTGCCATCGTAGTCTAAAATGAAAATTCGCTGATTGGCATGAGTCGATCTTTTAATCAAGTAGTGGTATTGCTTTTCATTCAATCCAAACAGTAGTTTTAAGGAGCTATTTTTTTGAGCCATTAGCTCAAGTTTTTCTAAAAATTTAGCGGCCCAAATAGGACTATCTAATCCCTTGACGAGACTTGCCATCTTGTCTATTTTACTTTTCTTTTCTTTTGTGGGCATCTGAAGAGCTACTTGTATCTGATCTGCCATGCCTTCAATATCCAAAGGATTGATTAAAGTAGCGTGAGGCAAATGATGAGAAGCTCCTGCAAATTCACTTAAAAGCAAGACCCCTGTCTCTTTCATATGGCTTGCAGAGTAGACAAACTCTTGTGCTACTAAATTCATTCCATCTCGAATCGAGGCAATCATGCAGATATCTGCTAAACAAAAAAGAGCGACTAACTCATCAAGGGGTAAATGGCGATAGAGATATTGAACAGGGATAAAACCAGGCTTAGAATATTTTCCATTTAAGCGGCTAATGGCTTGTTCCACTTCAGAGCGATAATGTTGGTATTCTTGACTACTGTGTCTGCTGGGTACAATAATTTGTAGTAAAACAATTTGGCCAATGAGTTCAGGATTTTTTTCTAAACATCGCTCAAAGGCTTGTAGCTTGAGTAAAATCCCTTTAGTGTAATCGAGACGCTCGACACCTAAAATAACTTTTTGATTCTGGTAGCGACTTTTAATTTCGTTAATATAACTGGAATAATTTTCACTCGATAAAATCTTATCAAAAGAGGCAATGTTCATGCCAATTGGATGGGCTCCAACCCCTGTTTTTCTTCCCTGAAAAATGACACCCTCTTCGGTAGTGTCGGCACCTAAAACACGCAAGCAAGCCAAGCGAAAATGGCGCGCATAATCAGAGGTGTGAAAGCCGATATAATCAGCACCTAAAAGGCCCTTCAAAAGAAGTTCTCTTTTAGGAAACATGCGGTAGATCTCTGAAGAAGGAAAAGGAATATGCAAAAAGAAGCCAATTTTTAAATCGGGTCTTTTTTTACGAAGTAAAGAAGGTAGCAGCATGAGATGAAAATCATGAACCCAAACGGTCGAATTGAAATTAGCTTGTTGAATCACTTCATTGGCAAAGATCTGATTGACTTCTTCGTAAAATTCCCAAGATTGGCAGCTATGTGTGACAGGGTCTGTAAAGTAGTGAAAGAGTGGCCATAAAATAGAATTGCAAAAGGTATGATAAAAATGTTCTTCTTGTTCTTTATTGAGAAAAATAGGGATTAATTTTTGTTTTTGCAGCTCATTTTTAACCTCTTCTTTTTGATTTTCAAATAACGAAGCTCCTGGCCAGCCAATCCAGGTAAAATCTATTTTTTCTTGGACTCCCGTCAGAGCAGAAGCGAGCCCGCCAGTGGAGGGCTTAATTTCCCAACGATCATCTTGACAATGCAGTGAAATCGGCAGCCTGTTGCTGACAACAATCAAAGATGAACTTTGGTTTTGCATATATCCTCTCTAGGCTCTGTTTTGGGTCGATAACAAGAGGGGATGATTTAGCGCAAGCGAACTCTTCTCCTAAGAGAGATCTAAAGCATCTGAAGGCTCTCTGTAACATTGAGTTATATAGGTCTATGGATTATACTTGCATCTATATTAAAAAATTCAGTAATTGAAAAAACATGGACTTAAGTGATAAAGAGCTAGCTTTTCCTTGTCAGTACCCCATCAAGATTATTGGTGAGTCCAGCGAGCATTTTAAAAAAAGAATTTTACAAATTATTCATCGTCATTTTAAAAACCAGCTGACCGATGATCTCATCAGCTTTAAGCACAGTAAAAACAAGAAATATCTCTCTATTACAGTAGATTTTGAAGCAGAAAGTAGAGAGCATGTCGAGACTATCTATAAAGAGCTCAAAGAGTGCCAAGAAGTCATTTGCCTGATCTAATTCTTGATTGGTAAAGTACCGTTAAAAAAAAGAGTTCACAAAGGGTTTATTTTAAGCTGAGATTTAAAAGAAAGGGGGCTTTATACTCTCTTAATCAAAAGCTGAAATAATAGTCTTTTTAAGAAAGGAAAACTTATGGTTCAATCTATAACACCAGCTCAATGAGCAGCATTCAATACGACGAGTTCTTATAGACTGCAAGAGGGCTCAAATGGAGCCGAAGCAGGATATACAAAGACAGCTCAGGCGGCTGCTTTAAATAATCTAGCCAGCATGAGCGCATCAGGGCTAAAAGTCTGTCATAGAACTGTAGGTGTTGTCGCAGCGATAGGCGTGGGGTATTATTCGGTGCTCTTCCCTGCGGCGGTGCTAAAGTACGTCAATATGATCATAACTAGTATTGCAGATGATTTTATTTGCGGCCCGGGTCCTTCTTGCCATGGGTTTACAGCTAACCTTAGCCTTCGGGTATTCGCGGGATCTTTAGCGTTAAAATTGGTTTCCGAACCCTTTTTAAAGCTAGCTCGCCAGCATTTTTCTCAAGCTGCATTAAGTTCCAAAAGTCCCTCTTTAGAAGATCCCAATCAAAATGCTCAGCCTTATCCGTTAAAAGATAGAATCAACCATGCTGCAGCCGGCCTTTTTTGTGGGGCTCTCGCCTTAACTCCTTTGGCTTTGATTTATCAAATGTACAGAACCTTCCCAAGTATATAGAGCCAATCTCGTAGAAAAAGGGCCAATGCTTTTTTTGTATATTCTTTTTTTGAAATAGGCGGGCACGATACTATTTCTCTCTTTAATTGGTTTAAAATTCGCCCCTCCCTGCTTTTTCCAAATAACAAGCATATAGAGTTGATAGTTTCGTCTTTTTTTTGTAAAATAGTGCTTTAATTATCAGGTTATCTCCATGAAAGAATCATTTATCATAGACGCAGATTTTTTGGGCGTGAGTATAAGAAATTTTATTAAAAAAAAGTTTTCAACTTATACAACGCGAGAAATTGAAGCTTTAATTTCTCAAAATGGGTGCATGCTCAATCAGAAGATCGAACGTTTTGGATCGACAAAGTTAAATATTGGAGATCAAATTGAAATTTTTCCGAAATTTTTAAGTAAGAAAACGCAAGAAAAAGAAAAAATCCCTGTTCTGTTTGAAGACGAATTCATACTAGCTATTGATAAACCTTCAGGTCTTTCCTCTATTCAAAAAGATATTGAAGAGGCAATCGGGCAGAAAATCTTTCTTGTCCATCGCTTAGATAAATTGACTTCAGGTATTTTACTTCTTGCTAAAACAAGTCAGGCGCAAAAAGCGATTGAGAAATTGTTTTTTGATCGAGAAATTAATAAACAATATTTAGCCCTTGTTCACGGCAAGATCTTAAAGGAAGAAGGAACTATCGACAAACCTTTAAGATTGAAAAAACGCTATGAAGGTGGAGTGATTTACCAAACTACTTTGTATGGCAAGCCTGCCGTTACAGAATGGAAAAAAGTGATGGGTTCATCATCAGAAACACTTTTGAGCTTACAGCCTATTACTGGACGCACCCATCAACTACGTGTCCATTTAGATTCCATCGATCGCCCTATTATGGGAGATCCACAATATGGGACAAAAACAAAATCAACTTATCACGTGCCAAGACTGATGTTACATGCTCGTAAAATGTCATTTAAGCATCCCTTTTTGAATAAAAAGGTTGAAATCATTGCCCCCGTTCCAATTATAATGAGGGATACTATTTCAAAGCTTTTTAAAAAGCATAAAAAATGCGCATTTTAATCGTTCGCCTCAGCTCTCTTGGGGACATCGTCATGAGTATGTCCTGCCTGCAATATATTAAAAAAGCATTGCCACATGCTCGCATTGAATGGCTGGTCGATAGCCGATTTAGTGACGTTCTTTCTAATAACCAACATTTGAGTGCTATTCACACACTACCGCTGCGAGATCACCGCAATAATATTCCCAGAGCTATTTTTGAAGTTCTCAAGCTCAAACGTAAACTCGGTCGATTTGATCTTGTCATTGACATGCAAGGTCTCATGAAGTCGGCAATCATTGCGCGTGCCCTTGGCAAGTATGTTGTGGGATATGATAAAGACAGTTGCAAGGAAAAGCTCTCTTCTTTTCTCTATAAGCAAAAAGCCCATGTCTCTTATAGCGCTCATATTCACCAGAGAAATTTTGCTCTAATTAAAAAGGGGCTTGGCATTGAGGTAAGCGCTGAACAGATTAAAAATAAAAAACCCTATCTTTTCTACCAACCGCCACTGGAAGATCTTAGTAGCTTTTTAAGCTCAGATAAGAAAAACATTTTGGCTGTCATTGGTGGTTCATGGAGCTCAAAAATCTATCCCAAAGAATCTTTAAAAGAGGTCTTTAATCATTTGAGGCAAAATGTACTCATTCTTTGGAGTAATCCCGAAGAATATGAAAGAGCAAAATGGATTGTCAGTCAAACAGCGCATGCAAAAGTTTTGCCTAAAATGAGCTTAAATGATTTAAAAGCATTAATTGATCGCTGTGATCTTATTCTTGGTAATGACACAGGTCCCTGTCACATGGCTTGGGCTATGAATAAACCGTCAGTCACCATTTTAGGATGCACCTCTATTACTCGAATACCTGTCAACGCGAAGAACTTAGCAGTAACATCTAATACTTGCGTTAATCCTTATAAGATTAACAAAGATGATTTGTCTATTCGAGATATTTCTCCTCAGGAAGTTGTGCAGTCGATGCAACAATTACTTTGAGAAGTCTTCAATCCACCCGCCACCAAAAACATAATCTTCGATATAAAAAACAGCAGCTTGTCCTGGCGTAATGGCGCTTTGTGGTTCATTGAAAACGATTTTTGCTCGGCGATCTTCAAGAGCTGTTACAACGCCATCGACTTCTCTAGTTCGCGCGCGAACTTTGATTTTAAGAGGGTAAGATTGTCCTATTTGAGGCTCTTGGTATACCCACGTCGTATTTTTAACATAAAACTCTTGCTTAAGTGTTGCTTCATGGTCTCCTAAGACAATTTCATTTTTGCCTGCATCGATAGAGGTGACGTAGAGAGGTCTTCCAAAAGCAACTCCAAGCCCCTTTCTTTGCCCAATGGTGGCGCTATGAATGCCTGCGTGTTCGCCTAGCTTGGTTCCATCTGTATGTTTAATCTCTCCTTTTGCAGGAATGCGATCGGGAAAATGATCTCTTAAGAAGGAGATGTAGTCATTATTAGGAATAAAGCAAATATCTTGGCTTTCAGGTTTATTGGCCGTTACTAATCCTTCTTGCTTGGCAATTTCTCTAATTTCTGGTTTGGTAAATCCACCCAGAGGAAAGAGTGTCTTTGAAAGTTGCTCTTGAGTCATCGAATATAAAAAATAAGATTGATCTTTAACAAGATCGACCCCTTTGCGCAAGAGCCAGCGATTTCGCGCTGAGTCATATTCAATACGAGCATAATGGCCTGTACATACTTTTTCAGCGCCAATAGAGATTGCTTTTTTGTATAAAGCATCAAACTTCATTCGCTCATTACATAAAATACATGGGCTGGGTGTTTTTCCACTAAAATATTGTTCTGCAAAAACCTCAATGACCTCTTTCCAGAATTCTTTTTGAAAGTTGATGGCATAAAAAGGAAAGCCAATTTTTTCAGCAACGAGTCTTGCGTCCTCAACAGATTCTGAGCCACAGCAGCTTTTAGAGGAGCTTTTTTGAGGGGTCCAAAGGCGCATCGTCATTCCCACACAATCATAGCCCATATTTTTCATGAGGGTTCCACATACAGAAGAATCGACTCCTCCTGACATAGCAACGACCACTTTTGTTTTCTTTTCTGTTTGAGCAGTATTATTCATGGCAAAAATCTAGGTTGATATATTTTTCAATTAAGTAAATAGCACGCACCACTTTATCGATATCTTCATTGAGAATTTTAGAAGTGTGCTTGCTAATCATCTGCATGGCTTCGTAATGTTCTTTATTGGTAAAAATAACAGGAACCATCGCTTTTTGTAGTTTTTTAATTAATTTTTCATCAGGCAATGTTTTGCCTGTTAAAATAAGCCCTACTTCAAAGTTTTGTCCTTTGTGTTTTTGCACTCGGTCAATTAAAGCTTTAATGACATCTGATCGAGCACTCGAAGTAATGATGAGTTGATTATTAGGAATGTCTTCGTGAGAGATTTTAGTAGAGGTCGCAACAAAGTGAATTTTTTCAAAATGATGATAGCGATAGGTGAAGCCAGAAAGTAGTTCTGTTTTAAAAAGGTTTTCATAGTCGTTCATGGAGGAAGTACTTAAAAAGTGATCAAAAGGAACACAACCTAAAAGGGGAATGTCTAAGCGTTTTAAGGCTTTGCCAATGTATTCTTTAATCATGGCTTTTTTGTCTTCCATGACTCTGTTTAAAATAACGCCTCTAATTTTGACTCCATAGCTTTGAAGCATATTGATATTGAGAGCAAGTTCATCAAAAGCGCTGCCAATGCCTCCTGTAGAAATTAACACAACATCCAAACCTAAAATTTGAGCAACTCGTGCATTATTTAAATTAGTAATGGATCCAACGCCGATATGTCCTGTTCCTTCAACAATAGTAAATTGGTTTCCCTCTTGAACTTTTTCATAGGCTTGAATGATTTTTTTTTCAAAGTCGATGTGATCGTATTTTCCATCTAAAAAATCTCTAGTAAACCCACTTGGAAAAATGAGGGGGCTCATATCTTGATATTCATCTTGTAAATTAAAATGCTTTTTAAAAAGGATGACATCTTTATCTACAACAATGCCTGTCTCAGTGGTCACGTGACGTTGCCCGACAGGTTTAATAAACCCAATTTTAGAGTATTTTTCTTTTAAGAGAGCGATTAAGCCCAGGCAAATGGTCGTTTTCCCTACATTTTGCCCAGTAGCTCCAATAAAGATCCCTTTTTTTGACATTTCGTATCTCAAAGTTAATAGAAGCATTTATTATAAAATAATGGAGGTAAAATTCCGAGGGTTTTATTAAAGGTAAAGATTAAATTTTAGTTTAATAAAAAAGTGGCATTTTTTACCCCTTTTGAAGAGATAGATTAAGTGGCTTTGATACGTTTATTTAAATTTGTAAAGGGCGCCAGTAATGCCTGTTATAAACCATAAACCCAAGATAACAACGACTTGAGCGAGGTCATCGCCTGTGATTTTTGCGCGAATTGGCCCTTCTTTTTTATCTTGGACCATTAAAGAGTCTTTTGGATTAAGCGCGTTAGCTGCCAGTCTAGTTTTTGTTTCACACGGCGTTAAAGAGTCTGCGTAGGAGATAATCCTTGAAGGAGAAGTCAAGAGAGTTATTGTACTCAAATTTAAGCTATTCTCAGGTGCTGTGACGGGGGTTTCTAGAAGAGAAGCGAGTCGATTCTCTATGATATAAGAAGGAATGATTTTCCAAAGAGGACATGCTGGCAAAAAGTGGATTGATGGGTAAACCATTAAAGCGGTCATTTTTTTATCAGCTAGCTTTTCAGGGTGCGCTATGAGGGGAACCGTAGGTGGTAGGTTTGTCTCACAAGGTACCAAAGTAGCGGCCTTCTCAATTGCTATTAAAGGTGAAAGGTAGCTGACCACTTTTTGAGCAATAGCAGCAAAGTCAACGGGAGTCTGAGGTTGCAAAGGAAGTTTTTCGCAAATGTTAAAATGTTCATCATTGGCTACTGGACGAATAGAAAGAGCTGTCACTGAAGCGCACATAGGTTCAAATTGGAGCTTTGGATAACTCATCAGCCCTGCGTTATTAGCAAAATATCTTTGAATAAAGTAAGTGATGCCAGCAATAAGAGCCGTGGTAAGCAAACTCACTGAAAGATTGCGAGTCGTTATAAAACCACAAGGCTGATTATTAGGTACAGCTTTTGGAGTATGGCCCACTTCTAAAGGTGGTTTCCCAAGTAAAACGATAGAGGGCATATTAAAAAGTGGTTAATCTTTAAAATTATTACCGCATAAAATTGCGAAGTTGAAACATAACAAAACCAATAAATGAGGCTGCAGAGATTAAAAGTATATCGCTACCTCTAAACGAGAAATCGAATGATAAATAATCACTTTGGAAATGAGGATGAAGAACAACCGTATTATAATTATAAAGAAGATAAGTCGGTGTTCCAAAAATCAAGGCCAAACCAGCAACTGCTGCAGTCGCTTCAGCAGCTTCTCTTAATTTCGGACTTTGATAAATTCGTGTAAAAATAGATTTTTCAGGTTTTGAAGAAGTTTCTACTTTTGCTGACTCTGGTGAAAATGCGTTCAAAACCAACATTCTTGGAGCAACTATTGCGTTTGACATAAATAAATTCCTTATATTTTTGAATTAAAATAGCAGAGCTCTTTAAGATTTTGCTTTTAGCTGAGTCATTAAACGCAGCTAAAAGCAAAACTACTATTATTTACTTTTTGTAACACCCTTTTGCCATCCATTCCTGCTGAGACAGGAGTGTTTTCTTTTGTATATTTTTTATATTTGTACAACTATAAGGGTCTATAGTCTCAATCAAGGAGTTTGCTGCGATTGCTGTTAAATCTCGGGCTGTAGTAGCTGCTTCTTTTACAAAAGCCCAGATCCTGCCGAATCCTTCTTGTACAGAAGGAGATAATGCGCTCGTGTCAAGATTATCTTCATTGGGAGTCTCTGTATTTACTACTTTTACTCTCGTTCTTGTAGACGTTTTTTCAGGTATAAGAGTAGGGAGGCTATTGGAAGCGCTTTCTACTGCTGCCGTTAATGAGGTTATTGCTTTGCTTCCAAGGTTGTTTGCAGCTTCAGCCCCTCTAGCTAGTAATTTTCTTGATTCGGTAGCTGCAGTTTTTACTCCTGACGCTATTAATGCTCTTGCGTTATCATGCCAGCCGTCAACAGTTTTCTTTGCCTTCAATGCTGCTGTAGTATAGGTCTTTGTTGCAAGTCCTGATAAACTTGTTACTGCATTAGAATAGCTGGCAGCTCTTTGTTGGATAACACCCGTTGCTGAAGAACAGACGCTAGGAAGATTCTTAATTATAGGAAGGGCATTATCCGCCAATCTATTTCCTAAGTGTGCTACACTGTTTGCTACTGTTGTTAAATGGGTTGCTGCTTCAGAGTGGGTAGTAGTGACAGTTTCTAATGCTGAAGAAAAAAAGTCATAAAAATAAGAACTTTGTTGAGTTTGTAAATTTACATTGTCTGTGTTTGTGGTACTTCTAAATGCAAATTCACCGATTCTATCTAAAGTAGTGGTAGGAAAAGTCAAAGGTAATTCAATTTGTTGTGCTCGTTGTGGGTGGATTGATTCTTGATTTGCTGTCGGGAGAATGATGAGAGTTTGAGCAGGTGCTCTTGTTGCTAAAGCAATGGCTTTTTCAATCGTTGTTGATGGAAAAAGAGTATTGGCTATTTTTTGAGCTATTGCAGAAAAATCAATCGGAGTCGTTGGTTGAATAGGTGGTTTTGCGCAAACAGGCGCACACGTAGGTTGAAAATTAAGCGTAGGATAACTCATCAGGGCATTTTTTGGAGCAAAATATTGTTGAGCTAAGTAAGCCGCAGTTAGTGCTGCTGTCGCAATAACAGCGCCCATTGCAAGACGGCGAGTTGTCATCACTTTGCTAGAGGGCAGTGCTGGTGGTAAAGTAGGGGTTAAAGAAATTTTTTCTATA
The DNA here is from genome assembly GCA_036873775.1 of Costaria costata. Classification (NCBI taxonomy): domain Eukaryota; class Phaeophyceae; order Laminariales; family Agaraceae; genus Costaria; species Costaria costata. Next base: position 6,195 of record JAYJME010001034.1, on the reverse strand, counting down.
GATAGTGACATAGTATAAATCCTTAATATTTTTACATTAATAGTGATGTTTTAATAATTAATTTGGAAATTATATAACAAACACTATCAAATTGCTATTTCTTTATAAGCCTCTTATTATAAGCAGGAAGTTTACTTTTTAAATTTTTTATTAACATCATGTTAATAAATTAAACTATTGCAAATGAGCTAAATAAAATACATGCTACAACTTTTTTGCGCATATCAGAAGATTAAGAAATCCGCTCTAAGGCCATATCTATTTTAGCAAGTCCTCGATAGGCCTTATCGCGATCTGCTTGAGAAAGGTGGCCGCTACTAATAGCGAGAATTAATTTATCCTGAATGTCTTCTAAACCCTCTCTAAGAGATGCCCATGAAATCATTCCAATGAGGCCAGGAGCGCGACTTGAAGGATCTAAAAATCTTAAAAAATAGTCTATTCTATTCATGAGAGAATCAATTTCTGACGAAGGAGGAGAAAAATGTGAACTATTCATATTGGAAATGTGGCGAACCATGCTTTTACCTTTCTTTATTAGTTTAACAGTAAGGAATATAGTTAAACAATATTAAGATCTTGTTAAGAATCAAAAAAATGAATGAAAAGAATCCAATTAAAGAGTGTTAATGAGATTATAAATAAATTTTTAAAAATTAGTTTAAAATCATAGAATCATTTAGCGCCGGCAAATTTTGAAGGCGCTCTGCAGCTTTTAAAATGTTTTGGCGCGCTCCAAAACTGCTAAAGCGAATAAATCCCTCTCCTGCAGCTCCAAAACCAGAACCTGGAACAGTTACTAAATGAGCTTCTTCTAAAAGCCAATTGAAATAGTCCCATGAGGTTTTTTCACCCATATAGACCCATAAATAGGGAGCATTGATTTCTTCAAAAAGTTTGAATTTTTTATTCAAAGCTCTTTTTAAAATGGTCGCATTTTCTAAATAGTAATGAGTGATTGCCTTGAGCTCTTTTTGTCCTTGATCGCTTAAACAAGCAAGCCCACCTTGCTGGGAAATATTAGAAGCCCCATTAAAAGTCGTAGATAAAAAACGCATCCATGATTTTTTAACAGAAACCCCATTTTCAAAGGTGAGCTTTTTAGGGATTGCCATCCAACCTAGACGAACACCTGTAAAACCAGCGAGTTTGGAAAACGAGCCCACTTCAATAGCCACTTCGTCAGCACCTTCGATCTCATAGATGCTACGAGGAAGGGTAGGGTCTTGAATAAAAAAGGAGTAAGCGGAATCAAAGATAATAAAAGCATTGTTTTTTTTTGCATAGAGAACCAGTTTTTGCAGTTGTTCTTTTGTACTCACAGCGCCTGTTGGGTTATGTGGCGAGCACCAATAAATAAGATCGACATTTTTAAGCTCTGAAAGATTAGGAAAAAACTGATTTTTAAATGTACATGGTAAGAGAGTCAATCCCTGATAGCCATGCAAAGCTTCAGAGTAGGGACCTGTTTGACCCGCAATAACACTTCCATCCACATAGACAGGATAGGAAGGGTCTTGCATAGCAACTCGGGTCTGTGATCCAAAAAACGTTTGTAAACGGCTAATATCACACTTGGCGCCATCAGTAATAAAAAGATCATCAGCAGCAATATGAGAAGGGTAGTATCTCTCAATTATTTTTTCTCTTAATGGGAGTAATCCTTGATCTGCACCATAACCACAATAACCCTCTTTAGTTGAAAGTCTACCTGCAAATTGCTTCATTTCGTTCGTGATGCAAGAGGGAATAGGCTCTGTTGTGTCGCCAACACTTAAACTAATTAGGTCTGCAGTGGGATTTTTTTCTAAGAAGAGATTCTTTCTACGGACCACTTCTGGAAAAAGATAGTTAGATTGCAGCTTGGCTATATTTGGATTTTGCTTCACCATAGACTAAAGGAGTTTGGTTGATGATTTGTTTTAAATATTCTTGATTTTCGCTTTGCAGTTCAACGAGGGGAAGGCGCATGGATCCTGCTGCTTTCCCACATAAATTCATTGCAGCCTTAATAGGTACAGGATTGATTTCGATGCAAAGAGCTTCGAAAAATTTATAGAGTTGAGAATGGATGCTTAGGGCCTTAGCATAGTCGCGATTGAGCATTAGCTCAATCCATTTTAAAATAGTTTGCGGAATAAGATTACTTGCAACAGAAACAAGCCCATTGGCGCCAAGAGCCATAAACGAAAAAGCATTAAGGTCATCCCCTGAGTAAATGAGAAAATCAGAGCGAATTTGTCCTCTGGTATACATTAACTTTTGAATATACTCTAAACTTCCTGAAGAGTCTTTAAAGCCAATAATATTGGAAATCTGCATCAGTTTTGAAAGTGTTTCCATGCTGATATTTTGCCCAGATCTTCCTGGATGGTTATAGAGCACAATAGGAAGGGAAGTATTTTCAGCAAGGCATTTAAAGTGTTCATAAATGCCCTGTTGTGAAGGTTTATTGTAATAGGGTGTAATCGCCATTAAACAGTCTGCTTTAAAAGCTTCTGCCAGTTTTGTTAATTCAATAGAATGCCTAGTACAATTAGTTCCTACACCGACCATGAGAGAGATGTCGGGTTGAATCTGAGATCGGATTAATCCTAAAAGTTTTTCTTTCTCGCTTAGTGAAAGGGTAGGAGATTCTCCAGTAGTTCCAAAAAGGAGAAGACCTTTAATCTTACTATTGATTTGCTCTTGGACGTTTTGGCAAAAGCCATCGTAATCTACTACATCGCTTAAAAAGGGAGTAATTAAAGCAGTATAGAGCGACCTTTTCAGCATAAAAAAACTCCATGATAGATATCTTTCATCATATCATCTAAAGAATAAAAACCAACTTTAGAATATAGCCATAGAGCTGCTTTTAAAGCACCAATGGCAAAACTTTTTCGGTTTTTGCAAGTGTGTTTTAAAAGAATCTGATCAAAATCACTATCGATAATAATTTGGTGTTCTCCAAAAATAGAGCCGAGTCTTTGAGAGTTAATTTGTAGTTCAGATAGGCTTTGAGGTGACTCTGTTGTGACTGATTTTTTGCGCTCCATATTTTTTAAGATAGATTGAGCCAAGTGAAGAGCTGTCCCTGATGGGGCATCTTTTTTTTCATGATGATGCGTTTCAGATATTGCAATGTCATAGTCTTGTAAAGGGTCAATTAGAAAGGCCATCTTTTCCACAATCATTGAGAAGAGATAAACGCCTATGGAGAAATTAGGTGCAAAGAGAATTCCTATTTGCCCTTGAATGGCGATTTGTGAAAGCTTTTCAGGATCGACCTTCCAACCTGTGGTGCCAATCACAACACTTTTCTTAAGGTCTGCAAGCTTTTTAACATGATTTAAAGTGTCGCGAGTTGAAGAAAAGTCTATGCAGAGATCTGCTTTTTCTACACTTTGAGCATTAATTTCTCTGTAGCTAGTTTTAGGATGCCTTGGATCAATAATAGAGACAATCTCATGATGGCCTTGAAGGGCAATCTCGTGGATGAGTTGTCCCATTTTGCCATAGCCAATAAGCGCAAGTTTCATATTCTGTGAATAGACTAATTTAAATAAGACTCATCGTAATGAGCTTTTTTAAATTAGTCAAAACTTTTCATTTTTCTGGCCGAGATCATTAAGAAAAGGGGAATTTCTTTACGGATAAAATTTTCAGCGCGTGCTGCTTTCCCATAACTTTTCTTTTTTGAACAGATCTCTAGCATGTCCTCAATAAAAAAGCCGGCCGCTTTTAAATCGCGCATGTATTGAGAAAGAGGCCAATGAAAACTCCATGTTAATGGAGATTTCTCTCCTTTTGAAGGATGCATCTGAATGGAGGATTTAAAAGGGTTAAAGTAGCGATCAATGCGCCGATATTGCCCTTGGTAATCGGGCAATACTTCCCAAGAAGAATGCTTGGGAATTCTAAAGCATGGATGATTTAAAACAAGGACGAGTTGCCCTTCTTTTTTTAAAACTTTAGAAGCATTTTTGAGGGCTAGATCAGGTTTTGCAATATTTTGCAGCGATAGTAAAAAAACAGCGTGAGAAAAAGGAATTTTGCTTTCAATGGGCTCGAGTACATCGTGATAACGATAATCATGTTTAGGATTTGAGTCTTTGCTTTTAGCAAGTTCGATGAGCGACTTAGAAGCGTCTAATCCTAAATATTGAACAGAGGGCAATATAGCCCTTGCTAAAACTCCTTGACCACAGCCGAGGTCTAAAAGCCTGTCTTTTTCATTGAGGTTTAGAAGAGGGAGTAAGTTAGGTAAAATGAGCTCTTTGTGGTTATAACCACCTTCCTCTTTCATGTGTTCATTATACCAACCGCTAGACTTTTCCCAACTGGTGTCCTTTTTCATAAATAACTCAAAATTTAAAGAGAGTAGTATAGCAATTTGAAGCTTTTAATCCTGCTAAAACTATTATGTAAAAAATATATTGAAAAAAAAACGGCTAGAGCGATAGACACTAAAAGATATGTGTTACAAAGTAATGCAAGGTATTTTTTGAAAAATACCAAAGAACCTTATAAGGAGAACATCATGAGAAAACTCGCAATTGTACTTACATCAGCTGTGCTTGCGTTTTCAGCGGTGGGCTGCGCGTCTTGGGGATCTTCTTCAAGCGGCTGTTCACAATGTTGCTGCTGCTGCAAAAAATGCACCAAGAGCAATCAATCTGGGAAAAATAATAACAGCAAGTGCAACAACTGTTGCAGTAAAAAAGGCCGCTAGTTTTTAGCGCTAAAAAATGCTTAAGCTAACCTCTAAGTAATTCGTATTTAGAGGTTTTTTTAAAGTTCATCATTTGTTTTTTGATTAAATGTAGCTTTGGCTTGATCCAGTAATATGCGAAGATGAGAGTATGTCGCTTTAGCTAAATCTTTTAATTCGCTGATTTTTCCTCTGGCCTCTTTTTGCAATGTTTGTTGATAATCATTTTCATATTCCTGCAGACTTCTTAAGCTTTCCTTTTTTATGTCCAATGCCTCCTTTACTTCAAGAATCTTTTCTTCTACGTCAAAAAGAGTTGTTTCTGAGGAACTAAGCCTGCTTTCTGCATCCGCTAAACTTTGATAATGTTTTGCAAGTGACTGTTCAACACCTCTTATAAGTTCATCATATTTTGCAATCATAAAAGAAGTCTGATCGGACTGTTCCGGGTGGTCTCTTTCTATCTCGTAAACATTATTCTGTTTTTGTTGAAGGCGTTCTATATCCGCTTGAATTAGAGGAGTTTTTTGATTTAAAGATTCGATGGTTGATCGATGGCGAGCGATCTGGGAATTGATCGCGGTTTTTTGTTGATTTAGCTTGCTAAGGGTATTTTGGAGAGGTTCTATTTTTAAGTTTGCTTTAACTTTTTGTAAAACTTTTCGATTCTCATCCATGGCTTGGCGAAAAGTTTGTTCAAGAGTTTGAATAGATGTTTGTAATGTTTGAAATTCTTGGTATACCTGCATTATTTCTGCTAAAGTTTCAAAGCGGTCCAGAGCTTCTTCGGCAAAAGCATCTCTGATCGTCGTAATAATACTTGTAAAGGGGCTAAGAACAGTTTGTATGTCGTCATTCGTTTGCAAAAGCGCACTGATAAAATGTTGGAGAGCTCCCGCATCTTCAGTGTCATTGTCAATCACATGGGCTATTTGATTGGTCAGCTTCATTTGCGAAATGACGGAATGTAGATCAGAAATTCCTTCGCTAATTTGATTAGCTTGAGTTAGCAGCGACTGAAGGTGAGAAGAGGCTTTAACTTGAGAAGAACATAAGATTAGAAGGGGCAGAGTGGTCAAATGACCAGTGGGGGAGGGAGATGTCTTGAATTTCAAGGCCAACGCCCCTAAGCAAGGAAGGGTAGTCATGAAACTCTGATAAGAACCAATAATACGACTTATTTGTCTCAGGGTTAAATCATATAAATCTAAAGATATAGGATTTAAAACTCCAATATCTGATCTGGACATATTTGAGGCCTCTGGGAAAAAGGGCTGTAGAAATAGAGAAGTACTGTTTTGTATAGAAGGCATGAGACGACCTATTTTAAAAAATTACGATGAAGGGAGTCTAATAGGACGAAGATTTTTTCAGTATTTAAATTTTAATTATCAAAGAGTTTGTACAGCAAAGTTAAAAAAATATCTTTGCAGTGGGCAATTTCTCAATAGTTATTAAAATTAAAGGGAACAATCGATATAATGGTCTAACGCCTTCATGGA